>JASCZW010008124.1:0-54805 GCA_034211315.2 Aedes japonicus
TTGATAATTACTTTGTGTCAATTTCAGGTGCACGTTATCTTGTCGGCAGACTGTAGGTTAAGAAATAATACATGATTATATCTATAAACCCTCGATACGTGTTCTGAAAACTTGATATCTGATTTGTACAAAATGATGTCACTCTCGTTTTTTATGTGCAGTTTTGAATGAAAAAATAATGATGATGGTTTAGCATACTACACGCGCTGGAAATCAGATAAGTCATGTTTGTTTTCGCTCCTCATATAATATCATTTATCATAAATCATATAAGAGTAAATAAACTAGCAATTGAATTTGGTAAGAATGGTTAAACTGCAATTTTGGTGGATTCGATTAGGTATATAATAAAACTGATCGCTCATGTTTAGCATTGGTGGGATATTTGCATTTTTACATTTTTTATAGTTTTCTGGGACATAATGGTTTGCACTGGAAGTTATTATTATTGAAATTAACGTAATCATTTCGAAATTTTCTGAGCATTAACCTCAAATACTATTAGGACTTCATGAAATTTTCAAGAATCCTTGATCCACCGGAGCAAGCGTTAGTAAGCAATTTGAGATGTCAAGCGTATTGCTTAAACGTTATCAAATGAAACAATCTAATACTCCTATACATTTATCACGTATTTTGAATGATATTCAAAACATCAACAACAGTGTGATTAGCTGTCCCATCAAGTATAAGACACTGGCGATACTGAGCATGTTATAAATCTATCTATGACGAATTTCTTGTTGAAATTATTTGACAACTGTTATAACATGTTATAACACTGTACACTGAACAAGGTATTATGCCTTGCTCAGACTACAGAGTTATAACATGTTATAACGGTTGCCAAATAATTTCAACAAGAAATTTGTCATCTAAATAGGCTTATTACATGTTATAACTACTCAGTCTGGCCAGTGTTTTAGATATAGAGGCACAACAAATAATGTTTATCTATTAGAAGTTTCATTGATTTTTTTTATTCCGTGTCGGGTATTTTCGTCACTGCGACCAATTTTTAGATCTATTGTGACATATCCCCTTTTTGTTGATGCTTTAGTTATTTTCAGCATGACGCATCACTATTGATAGAAGTGATCGCCAAAGTCTGACCTAAAGCATTGTCCCAGGACGGTATAACGCTCCGAATAAAGTGTACTACCGTACTGGGGTTTGTTCTCCAAATCTCAAGGGGTTCTAGTAGCCCTTTGTTAAAGAACTTCAGCCTTTTATTGAAAATTGCCGGGCAGTGGCATAACAAGTGTTCCGAGTCTTCTCTATCCATGTTACAAAATCGACATGAATCATCTTGAAGTTTTCCTATCAGCTTCAAGTGATAACGGCTCGGACAGTGACCGGTTATAAGGCCTGTATATATTGGTCCGGCAGCAGGTTTTCGCTTGGCTTGCATTCTAAGGTCCTTGTTTTCCACATTGCAAATCCACAAGATTATCCGACGTATAGTGGATACGTCGGGTTAGCGATAGACCGTCGAATCGTAGCTACTTTGAACCTCGCTCGTGGTAGTTGGCAGGGGCAAGCAACGACATCGTAGACGCAGGGGGACGAAAAATTCTATTAGTTTTTTGAAATTCAATATTATAACAACGACTTACATGGCCGGGAGGTCATACGACCTCCCGGTGTTGCGCAGTGAAACACTGCGATAGATGAAAGGATATCACTGTTCTGCTTGCTGGGCAGCGGTGCTTCCGCTGTCTGGTTGATTGAGCAACACCCAGATTTTAGAGATGCCTCGTCGATACTCTCCGTCCTTTGTCCACACATCAACGACACGGATGCAATTGTCATCTCCTCTGTAGATGTTCGTGATACGGCCGATGCTCCACTTCAGTGGTGGCAGGTTCTCCTCCTTTACTAATACTAACGTGCCAAAGTCGATATTGTTGCGCCGTTGAGTCCACCGAGCTCGAGGTTGCAGTCCGGACAAATATGCAGTCTGCCAGTGCTGCCATATTCGACGAACATACTCCTGAGTTTGCTGAAACCGATCCATTCGGTTGGTTGGTAAGGCGGCATGGCTGGGCCCCGGAATGGCAGAGAGTGATCGATGGATCAAGAAATGCCCTGGCGTGAGCACCTCGAGGTCATTTGAATCCGAGGTAAGCTGTGTCAATGGATGAGAATTTAGTAGGCTTCCTATTTGCGTAAGGAGAGTCAAAAAGTCTTCTTGGTACAGGATCACATTTCCCACAGTTCGGCGGAGGTGGTTCTTCATAGACTTGACGGCTGCCTCCCAGAGTCCACAAAAATTTGGGGACCTGGGAGGGATGAACTTGAACGAGATGCCGTCTTCCGAGCAGCTGCGAGAGACTTGGTCCTGATGATTTGGGACTGAAATAGTCGGGCCAACTCTTGGATCTCCCTTTTGACTCCTTGAAAGTTATGGGCGTTGTCGCATTCAATTAGAGTAGGTTTACCTCTACGCGCAACGAATCGGCACTGGGCAGCGATGAACGCATTGGTGGTCAAGTCTGAGACACACTCCAGGTGGACTGCCTTCGTCACCAGGCAGACAAACACAGCTACATAGCCCTTTATAGCTGTGGCCCTACGAGTAGGTCGACAAGAAAACGGCCCACAGTAGTCCACTCCAGTATGCAGGAACGGAAAAGCTGGTGTGACACGCTCTGGAGGTAGCTCTCCCATTAGCTGATCTAAGACCTTGGGTTTGCATCGAAAGCATCTGGTGCAGGCATGAACCACTCGACGAGCAAGATTTCTGATGCGAAGTGGCCAGAAACGTTCCCGTACAACAGCTGTGAGGAGTTGCGGACCGGCGTGCAGCAGTTTTTGGTGATAGTGAACCATTATAAGCTCCGTGAGGGGATGTTTGTCCGGCAAAATCATAGGATGTCGTTGATCATAGCAGATCGGAGCGTGACGCAGCCGGCCACCGACGCGAAGGATGCCATTCACTAGAATCGGACAGAGTGTGTTTAGGCGAGATTTGGGTTCGACTTGATCATTCCGGGTAATCTCCACGAAATCCTGAGCGAAACATGCCGTTTTTTATTGATATTACTTCATAGATGATTTAAACATTACATATTGTTTTTTTTTTTTGTCAATTTGTCTTTAACTCCAATAAATCATCTCTTTGGTAGCTATTTGGTAGCTGGTTAGGTGAGCAAAAATAAAAGCGGATTGCTGTTAGCAAATCTACATCAAGTAGCAATTGGTAACCATGGTTACATTAAATTAAAAAGTATAAATGTTAGTTTTGTAAAATTTCAATAGAATTTACCCTTTTTTTTCAGGATACCTCAAATCAAGATTTTGGTGAAATGCTGCTATCGCTGAAAACGAACAAAAACGTGCTCAAGCGCGAACCTCAAAACCATACACTTTAACACTTCACCACATTTCTTGCATTTGGATGGAGATCACATTTAATAGATACATAGAAAAAAATGCAGAGTTTTCCATTTACATATATATATATATATATATATATATATATATATATATATATATATATATATATATATATATATATATATATATATATATATATATATATATATATATATATATAAATAATTCATGGGAATCGGAGGGACAAGAAAAAAAAAACGAACATTCAATTGTGTTCAACGAAAATGTGTAATTTACCGATCCCTTGTAAAGAGGGACATGCCTATGGGTATTTTACTACCGCGTGAGCATTTTCACAGTGAACCGGATTATCGAACAACCAGGAATGATAGATTAATGTGTGTTTTAATATCTAGTCTGTTTTTATAGCATTAATATTAAGCGGTGATATAAAATATTGTCCCCGAAAATGCAAGCAATTTTATGTGAAGCGGAGACCTAATGCTAAAATAGATGATAATAGATGCTTGCTAGATACAAATTCTATATTAGCACGAGCATGACCATTTCTATCGTATATTTTGCATTTTCAGACTGACCCTTTGAAATTCTTACAGCAATACTTATTCCTATTCAATGAAGAAGATGAGCTTCAATTGTATAAAACGAAGAAAAAATAAACGTGAACTTTTCCTTGCATGATCTCTCAGGTCTCATCACCTCACCCCCCAGGTCACGTTAAAATGAACTAGCAAGCAACAAGAAGAGAAACAAATGTAATCTCGTAATTTGATAGGAATAATACCCTTGAACCACTTTACAATGCACGTTACGCAAACGATATTGAACAATATCACCAGAAGAATAAGCTGATGGATAGCACTATAAGAAAAGATGTTACCCCATTAGAATAGGAATGAAAGGACAATCCATTTAGATGAATACTTAACATAATCACCGTCAAATATTACGTAACACAGTTGTGAGTTACTGGGGCTACTGCATCACAGCAACCGAAAGGGATCAAATTATAAGAAAGTTAGAAGAATGAAAATCTCTTATCTTTAGAAATTATTTGTATTTCTTCATCATACTTGCAGAGTAAGGGTTCACCCTTATAAATTTCTACAATCGGATTTTTTGTTATTCAACCACATTCTACGAATTCAGTTTTCAAAAGGCAACATTTTATAAAATAAGTAAACTAAACATGTAAACCCTTTTCAACAATTCAACGCTCACTCCAATCATGTTAATTCTCTTCATTAAGCCAGTTCATAAATTCACAACGGAATCTTGTTGCTGTATTATTAGATTTCAGGTGGTAGCAGATTCCATAATATAAATTCCACAGCAGATTCCACAATATAATTATGATGGAAGGGTACATAGATAATTATGGTAAACTATTTTTCTGAAAAAGTTCGGCATTTGAAGTTTATTGCTTTTCATGGTTAGCTCATTGCCTGCACTCAATTAAGCGTTTGGAAGCATTTTAATACTTGTTAATTCAGAGCTTTCGCTGCCAGGTACATGTTTTTCATTAGTATGATTGTCTGGCTAGCACAATCAAACCTTATGCCTAGTAAATCGAGAAAATTTTCTTGACCAACAATTCTTAGAACAGGCCGAAAATATAACCACCCAGCAGCATAGTGTACCTTTATAGCCATGCCTTTACCAAATATGCTAAGGAGGGACCCATGGAAATCGTACATTTAGCTGAAAACGTATATTTGATTTGTATCGATGTAGAGAACATTGTTTAAGAATTAACACCCATCCTATTTTATTTGCTTCCATATATTTTATATTACTTATTTGTAAAAACAATTAGAAGTAGAAGCAAATCATACTCCCAGTTTGTGCTCATAACGAGACGACAACGTGTGCCCATTTCCGTCACAGAAATGAAATGATGAAATCAAAATTAATTTATTGAATAGACAACAGAAGTACAGAGGGTCGCATCATAGTACTAATCCACATTCTTGATGCTCGGGGGCTAAACAAAAACGGGAAGAGACAACTGCATGACTCAAAACTACTATTATAATAAAACTGATCCTTACTTTGAGGTGTTGGTACAAAATGCC
This sequence comes from Aedes japonicus, assembly GCA_034211315.2. Taxonomy (NCBI): domain Eukaryota; kingdom Metazoa; phylum Arthropoda; class Insecta; order Diptera; family Culicidae; genus Aedes; species Aedes japonicus. Next base: position 5,436 of record JASCZW010008124.1, read on the forward strand.
AAAACTCGGGCTCCAAACTGCGAAAAACTATGAAGAAACAAAGGTAAGCTATCTTATTTCTTCATAGTTTTAAAAATGAGTGTTTTATTTATTACTTCGAATTTTATAGTTCATATGTTCAAATAAAATACTTTTGGAGTGTCAATGTTACTCAAATTCTACCTGTATTCAAGTGTTTTTTTTTGTAAAGCGTACACGAATGGCAGCAGAAATAACAACAACAATTTCTGAACAACCAAAACAAACACGAAACGTGAGAAAAAATTTACTTTGGTACATTTGCATCCAATATGCCAATATTGGTCATACTGAAGTGCTGGTAGCCTTCAACTCTGGTACCTTAACCAATCAAAACCAGCTAGCATTTCGTTAATTGTCATTGAAATGTCGTATACCAACATGTACACAGAAGTTGTCTCCATTATATTCGGTCCATGGTTGCAATTCGTGGTTCTTTCGCCTCCTCCATGATCCGCCTTCCATCTACACTACACCGTACGCAAAAGGCAAAACACAAAGGACGCGTTGGTCCTCCACAAGCAATATGTTTCGTCACCATAGAGGACTACCGGTCTAATTAGTGTATTGTAGAAGGTGAACTTTGTTGATCGGCGAAATATTATTCGATTCTAGCGTCCTTCAGAGCCCAAAGTTGGCACGATTGCTAGCCATAACGCGCCATTGTATCTGTCTGCTGATTTCATTATCGGCGGTCATAAGTTGCAGTACGATTAAAGTAGCGAAATATGCTATCCTACTCTGAGGAATGTATCGAAAATAAGCTATACATTTGCGTTGTACGCGTTTGTTTGTGATGGTTTTAATATATTCATCATAACAAGCTGTGCGTTTGACTGTCGTATTTCGATTGTTGGCACGGTTTAAATTCTTCGTTTTCAAAATGTCGTGCATTGAAAAAGACGTTGAAATTAACGTTTGGAAACATGACTACGTGAAAAGAGTGTAACAACGCGACAATTGGTAAAACACTTTGAATTCTTCACGTTTGTGTGAAATCCATCATAACAAAGTTTGGGGAACACTGTTCTTTGTATGAACTGTCAAGCCGAGGTCGACAACCCGGATCTTCCAACCCTAAACTGCATCAGAAAGTGGTTGCTCTAATTCGGAAGAACAAATCAATGTCGATACGTGATTTGCATCGGACTACGTCGGAATAAGAAAATTACTTGACAAAAAATTCAAAAAACTAAAAATGTCACAATCTAAAATTGTTAAAAAATTAAACACAGTTCAAGATATAGAAGGATAAGTAATAAACCGTTCCCCAGAACAATTCACAGAAGAACAACTAAAATTACTTAACAAAGGACTCATTTACGCAATAGATTCAAATCCGGAAAATACACGAACCAATATTGACATAGAGACAGCAATCAACACTAACAACTTACACACATCACAAATACAAGAAATCAGAACAGAAACAGCTAATATCCTCAAAAACACAAACACAACAAAAAAACAAACAAAACACACAAGAACACAACATACTCCAGGAATTAAAACAAAAACCGGTCTATTATTTGAGATCAGACAAAGGAAATTGTGCAGTAATAATAGATAAAAAGGACTACGAAAACATCATGATAGAAAAATTAAATAATGGCCCCTACAGAAAACAGCTATCAGATCCCCTTCCGGGAATGGTTAGACGTGTGGAGAAAACGCTCAAAGAATGTAAATTATCATTTGGGAATGAAATTAACAATCTTAGAGAGTCAAATCCTTCGTTACCTACAATCAAAGGTCTTCCAAAAATTCATAAACCGGGAAATGAAATGCGTGAAATCATTTCAGCGATAGGATCACCCACGCACAAAATTGCAAAATCGTTAGGTCAACAATTTCAAAACATGCCCAAACAATTCCCCAGTAGATCAATTAAAAACTCACAACAATTCACAGAGCTTGTCCAAAACACAGACATAAAATAAGATGAAAAAAAAAATTTAGTAGCTTTTGACGTCAAATCCCTCTTCCCTTCAATTACAGTAAAAGATACAATCAATTTATTAGAAAAGTGGTTACTTTTTCAAAATGACGACATAACATGGAGGAAAAAAGTATGATTATACATAAAACTAACACAACTTTGTATGGAAGAAAATTACTTTTCCTTCAGAAATGAACATTTCAAACAATTAAAAGGCGCCCCTATGGGTAACCCCCTTTCTCCTTTTCTGAGCGAAATCTTCATGGCAAATTTCGAAGAACAATTGCAAGATCAACTACCTACCGTTTGGTATAGAAACGTTGATGATGTGTTTTGTATTTTAGAGAAAGATCTCTTAACTTCCACCCTAAAAGCCTTAAACAACGCACATAAAAACATAGAATTCACTTATGAAATTGAAAAAGATAATAAATTACCATTTTTGGACTTGCTCGTAGTGAAAGAACAATCTAAACTCACATTTGAAATTTTCAGAAAACCAACAAACACACAACGCACAGTACCACATACGTCTAACCACTCATACCAACACAAAATAGCATCATTTAACCACATGATACACAGAATACAAACATTACCCCTAAGTCCAAACGGCATAACTAAAGAACTCGACTACATTTTTGACACAGCACACTTGAACGATTACTCCCGAAAACTAATACAAAACGTAATCAACAAAAAAAACACAAAAACAATACAAACAATCACTCACCACATTAAAGGGTGATACGGTCAAAATTTGGTCAAGGGAAAACGCGTGTAAATCGGTGAAATCGTTTATTTAAAAAATCATATTAAATTTCTTTTTCAAGTTCAATTAGTATAAAATTCAGGAAAAATATTCAGTTAGGCTTCCGCTTTTCCAAATCCGAATTGCCGGGCCTTACGCTTGACCCCTGCAATCAGATTTTGTACAGCCACCTTGTCCACCTTCTTCGCCGCAGAAAGCCAGTTTGCCTTGAACTGCTGCTCGTCCTTAGCAGTTTTTTTGGTCTTCTTTAGGTTCCGCTTGACAATAGCCCAGTGTTTCTCAATTGGGCGGAGCTCTGGCGTGTTGGGAAGGTTCTTGCCCTTGGGAACCACCTGCACGTTGTTGGCGGCGTACCACTCCATGGCCTTTTTACCGTAATGGCAAGATGCCAAATCCGGCCAAAACAGTACGGAACAACCGTGTTTCTTCAGGAAAGGCAGCAGACGTTTATTCAAACACTCTTTCACGTAAATTTCTTGGTTGACAGTCCAAGCTATGAAAATGCTGCTTTTCAAGCCACAGGTACAGATGGCTTGCCAAACCAGATATTTCTTTGCGAACTTTGACAGTTTCGTGTGCTTGAAAATATCTGCTACCTTTCCCCTTCCTTTTGCCGTATAAAACTCCTGTCCCGGAAGCTGCTTGTAGTCGGCTTTGACGTAGGTTTCGTCGTCCATTACCACGCAGTCAAACTTCGTCAGCATCGTCGTGTACAGCCTCCGGGATCGCGCTTTGGCCGTCGTATTTTGTTTATCATCGCAACTTGGAGTCACTACCTTCTTGTAAGTCGATAGTCCGGCTCGTTTTTTGGCTCGATGCACGGTTGTAGACGATACACCCAGCTTATTTGCGGCATCTCGGAGAGATAGGTTAGGGTTTCGCTTGAAACTACCGGCAACTCTCTTTGTCGTCTCAGCGGCTTCCGGTTTTCGATTTCCCCCCGATCCAGACTTCCTGGCTGTCGACAAACGTTCCCCAAACACTTTAATTACATTTGTAACGGTTGATTGGCAACTTTTAGCGATTTTGCCAACTTTGCGTGAGAGTAGCTCGGATTTTCGCGATGCGAGAGCAAAATTTTGATACGCTGCTCTTCTTGCTTGGACGGCATTTTGACAACTGAAGAGTGAATTCCAAAATCAAAATAGGAGCAACATTCTACACACACACACCTTCAAAATGAGGGGTGTTCAGGTTTTTTAAATGCAAAATTGAAAGAAATACGTCAAGTTGATATTGACCAAATTTTGACCGTATCGCCCTTTAACAGATACACAACCCCAACTTAAAAGAATAGCAATGACATACGATAACCACACTACACAATTACGACCAATCCTACGCAACTTCGGTTTTGAAATAGTTTATACTAGTAAAAATAATCAACTTAAAACCCTCTTATGGTCGGCTAAAGACCCCATTAACAGTCTAAACAAATCCGGGGTCTACAAAATAACTTGTGACCATTGCGGCAAAATTTACGTTGGACAAACTAAACGTAATCTCAATATTCGATTCAAAGAGCATATTGCAGAAGTCACTAAAGCAAACAAAGACACTGACAAAGGGATCATACACCATTTTAAATCAAAAGTAGCTGAACATATATTCAACGAAGAACATTTTTTAAACTTAAATAACATACAAATCTTAAGACATATCACAAACCCCTGTAAACTAAATGTAGCGGAAAGCATAGCAATCCACAAACAAAATTCCAAAAAATTGCGTAACATGGATCAAGGAAACGGATATTTGTGGCTGTTTAAATTTATACCTTCACACAAAAACAACTCCCTACACAACAAAACACCAATTTGACTAACTTCAAACGAAGTAATAATGAATTACCTTGTAGGTATCAAACAACATTTCAGGTATACAAACAAACACATAAACACACTCAAGAACTTCTCTACCCACCCCTACCTCACATACCGCGGAACCAACAAACCTACTATCAATACTAGACCTACTGACCTACGAGCACTCGACACTGAAGAAGTCTGTAAGTAGCAGACAAAATAGGCCTATCTGTCAAAAGATAAGCTCATAGTGGAATTAAAAGGAATTTGCTCGAGATTACTAGCGAAAATTTAAAATAGTGTTTCAAGGTTTAATTTTTAATTTTTTTAAAAAGTGATCTAATGAAGTGTTAAATTTTAAATTCTCCTAGTTTCCCAATCACAATCGTTCTACTAATACGCTCAAAAAAGTTTTTTTTTTAAATAGTGTTTAAAAAAAAAGTGAAAGTGAGTTCTGTTATGGTTGAAAGTAAAAGTTTGACTAGAGCCAGTCCAGGATTTTTTCGGTTTGGAAATTTTCTCGGTTTCCCTTATTGGGGATATCCTTGGTCAGCCCAAAACTAAGGTTCCAATAGTGTTGAAACCTCATTGACTCTGTAGCGGGCAGGTTTGGATATTGGCTTGTATTTTTATAATGTCCTTATACAAGATTCTGTGATTTGAATTGTAATAGAATTTTCTGATCGCTGGGATTACTTGCAAACATTTGTGGTTGACATCAATAGCTTTTCACAATTATATCGCTGTAAAGCAAATGAACAATTTTGGAAGAAGTTTATATCTATATATGAAATCAGTTCGTTTTTTGGTTTGCATAGCTGGTTGAATTGTTTTTAAATCAATTATCTAATAGATAAATCGTCTAGCTCAAACCTTTGAAGGGGTAAGTGGTGGGACCATCATCATCAATGATAGTCAGGAGGGAAGAAAACAATTCAAAATTACTATACAACACTTGGAAATTCCATCGATTATCTTAAACTATATACCGTATAAGGGTACTTCCAATTTTCGTGGTAGGGTAAGATTTCAGCATGCTAACTTACCGGGGTCGCACTGTCTACATCACTAAGCGCCCCCTAATGTATAGTTGACGAGATACAGCGATACTCAACTGCAGGACAGACGCTGTTTGAGCCGCACCTCCTTGGTGGACAGACGCTTGGCACGCACCTCCTCAATCTAGCTGAAGTCAGAAGTACACAACTGACCAGGCAGCACTACCAGCTAAGTACGCAACTCTTAGTTGGTTTCCAGGCGGTCTTTTGACATGTGGAAGCATAAGGTAGGAACTTGTGAGGATGTGTCGGGGAAGCACGCTGCCAGTACTCACCATTTCGCAGCCCAGGGGTACGACAGATTTCCGATCAAAAGATGGAAGGCGATACACGGAAATGTTATAAGATAAGCACAAGCGATGGAACAAGATTTGTTTAAAGTTTGATTCTAAGATTGAGATTTAAATGCGTCACATTTAAAATATACATTCTCGAATGTAGCTATTGAAATGAAGTATTGTGCTCAATATTAAGTTAAATTTATAATGTAGAGACCACAGACAAATGCAAATTCATCGGCTGGATTGGCCATCAATTAGTTATTAGGCCAATGTAGTTCTATACTTTAGGAAAGAGTTTGTTCACATACCGGAGATCGAAGAGTAATTGTATCTTAATCAGTTTCTTGGTTGTAGTTATCAAAGTGAAGGAATTATCTAACTCACCCTGAATCAACTGAAATCAACGAGTAGACATTATTAAACTGCAACGGCGGATCCAGATTTGCACACCTGGATCCACCGTTGCATTGGCCAGAAACATTCCGACTTACAGTGAAATCTGGCAGAAGAGTGTTTGCAAACATTCCAATTCCGGGTAACGCTTCTTTTAAAGGAATTTCAAACTATCTGTTTCGTCCAAGACTGCCTAATCTGACATCAAAAAGTGGCTCTTATTTCTGGCGAAACAAATCCAGTCCAGTTTTCTGCCTCAGATTGAAATTTAAAATAATTCCAATTAAGTCATCCCTACTGAGTTCATAGTTGACTAGCTTCATTCAATCACTTTGTACATTCAAATGCACTTAAGTAAAATCAAAAGTTATTAGCATCTAAGGAAACTGTTCACGACACACTCGTGAAAGTCTATTAACGACGAATTTCCCAAAAGTTAGGTATAATCCACTATCAAAACGAAGCTTGGCAAAACTCCCTTTAAGATTGCCACACTTAGAAAAAGGACTCGGTCGCTGGTTAATTTCTTCGGATTTGAGGTGAAACTGTGATGTTTCGATGTGTTTAGTTCAAAGGTTATATTCGCACTGAAGTTCATGTGTATTCTTATCATCTATTAATTCTCTGTGTAAGTGAGCAAACAAAAAAAGGGATATAGATCAACGCAAAGTATAATGTGGTATAATTTAATCTACAGCGTAGTTGTGCCCTACACTGAAACGTATTTTTCTAATTCAAATTTGTGATTGTGAAGCTACATAACAAAGTTCGCAGCTCGAAACATCCTACGCCACGTTGAACCAGTGTGGTTCAATTATCCTCGTTCATTAGCAGCCGTATCATCGATGATCATCTCCTTCTCGTTGACTTCTCTGTCAGTCTCGATTGGCATCACGCTGATCTCAGTTATTGCCCGCTTGTACAGACCACGGCTGGTTCGCACAAGGACAAAGCGTACTAAACCATCAGTTCCAGTGAAACACTTTACCACTCTTCCAAGGGGCCATGTAAATGGAGGAAAATTGTCTTGTTTAAGAAGGACGACCAGACCAGGTTCGATGTTTTTTATAGCGCTTCAAATAATCTCTGGTCCAACATTTCCAAAAATTTTGAACAGCACGACGCATTTCTTCGAAACGAGACAACTTGGATATGGTTACGTTTGAAACATCAGGTTCAGGAATTGAAAAAAGCGGTTCACCGATGAGGAAATGGCCTGGTGTTAAAACAGAAAGGTCATCTGGATGATCCGTAAGGGGAGTGAGCGGCCGGGAATTGAGGATGCTTTCGATATGTGCTGCTGCAGTTGTCAGTTCATCGATGGTGTACGACGAATTACCGAAAATCCGTCGAAAGTTATGTTTGAATGATTTCACCCGGCCTCGCACAATCCACCAAAGTTTGGAGATCGTGCCGGAATGAACTTGAAGGTGATTCCCGAAGCGAGGCAGTGTTGCTCCCATTCATCGGTCTGGAACTGCTGCACGTATTGACAACGTAATTCACGCATCTCGCGACCAGCCCCGACGAAAGCTGTCGCATTATCGCACCGGAGCTCGATTTACCGACCGCGTCGAGCAACGAATCTTTTCAACGCATTGATGTACGCGGCGGACGACAAGTCGGGAACGATTTCGATGTGGACGGCTTTTACGGATAGGCACACAAACACGGCGACGTACAGTTTAACGCTAGCCCCCCTCCCATATAAAGGACGAACGTTGAATGGCCCGCAGTAGTCTAGTAAAGCTTTGGAAAACACTCGGGCAGGAGTCACACGCACCGCTGGAAGTGGTCCCATTTTTTGTGAAGCACTTGATGGTGAACAGTGAAAACAGGTAATGCAGGTCCGAACTATTCAACGTACTAAATTTCTTCCTCGTATCGGCCAAAAACATTGTCGCATCGTTGAGAGCAGTAAAGTAGGCCCTGAATGCGCGGAGGGTAGATGTAATTATCGGGCTATCAACCAACTCAAATGATGATTTGCGGGAATTATTTTGTATCATATGGACTATCAGCATTTGCTAAACGACTGTTGAGGCGTAAAAGACCATGGCTACCAATGAAAACGTTAAGATTTTTCAACTGAGATTTTGAATCCAAAATAACATCACATTTTGTTTGAACTTGCTTTACGGTTAGTTTATGTATCTCGCTGAAAAACGCAGTTACCTGTGCCTGACGAATAAGCGATTTGAAAGCCCTTTCTATTTCGTCCGGTCTCAGCCTACTTGTGATACGATCCTCTCGTTTATTGCGAATGTTGTTGAAAAACCGATTGCACCATGCAACTGTCTTCAAAAGTTTTCCTAGGTCAGAGAATTTGGAGCAAATTAAATCATCAAATTTCACGCAGCTTAAAGCAACAGTTGGGCGTCTTTCAGGGTCTATTTCCAAGAGTTCCGTTGGTGTTGGGCAAAGCTTCTGGCCAACAGTTACCGGGATTTTCCAGGAATTGTGGCCCATGCCACCACAATGTATCGTTGAGATCCGGGTTGAGATCAGTGGGAACAGGAACATGTTGCCATTGAAAATCCTTCGTTAGACGCTGTACCTCGCCTATGCGATTAGAAACAAATACTTTCCAGTTGGTTTGTGGAGCACGGAGCCAATATAACACTACTGTTGAATCTGTCCAATATGTAACGGGTCCCAAAAAGTCAGTTCCGTTGCGTAATTTATCCACCAGTTGGCTGCCCACCACCGCTGCACATAGTTCGAGTCGTGGCATTGATAATCCGTGAAATGATGCAACTCGAGACTTAGTAACCAAGAGATGACTGGTGATTCGTCCCCCAACATCTGGGCCAACTACGTACACAACAGCCATAGCCCTTTTCAGAGGCATCGCAGAAGCAGTGAGGATGATAATTGCGATCCGGGTTGAATAGAACTCGATGAGGAATCGATAGCTGTTGCAGAAGACTTAGCTCACTTCGAAATTCTTTCCACCATGCACTGTCTTCAGGTAAAAGTTGTTCATCCCAGGAAATATTTTGGGCCCAAAGTCGCTGAACAAAAACTCTAGCGCTAATCATGATCGAACCAAGGAGCCCAAGTGGATCAAAAAGCTGAGCTGTTTCAGATACCACAAAACGCTTAGTTACTATATGCAATTCCGGGAGGGGTGGCACCTTTAACCAAAAACTGTCACCTTGTGGATTCCATAGAAGTCCTAAAGCAGTCACCGTTCAACGACCGATTTCCATTTGAGGAGCATTCTCCCAAAGGTGGCTGGGAATGTGACTTAACACATTTTGGTTGTTGCTAGTCCATTTTCTTAAAGCAAATCCTCCTAGACTCCTAGAGTAGCTCCTGTAATTGACGACAGATTTCGGCAGCTTCTTGGAGGCTGTCACTTCCAGCTAAAACGTCATCTACGTAGAAACGCTTGAGTACAACGTCTGAAGCAAGAGGGTAGTTGTGACCCTCGTCTTTGGCGAGCTTGATGAGCACTCGTGCGGCTTGATACGGTGAACAAGCTAAGTCGTAAGTCACCGTCTGCAGCTCGTAGATTTGTAGAGGAAGTGATGGTTCTCGACGCCAGACTATCTTTAGATATCGTCGATCCTCAGGATGCACCCACATTTGGCGGAACATTTTTTCCGCGTCTGCAGTGAATACGTATTGTGGCATCCGGAAATTCAAAACATGAGACAGCAATGGTGGTTGCACAGTAGGACCAGTGTGAAGGACATCATTGAGGGAAAGAGGACTGGATCCTTTGCTGCTGACATCAAACACAATACGAGTTTTTGTTGTGCTGCTCTCTGGGCGATGAACATCATGATGAGGAAGAAAATATTGTGGTCCCGTGACGTTAGCACCCACTTCCATGTGCCCTAACTTTTCATAGCCATCCATGAACTTTACGTATTCGGTTTCACAAAACGTAATCGGGTCACAAAACGAGTATTGTCACTTTCTACAACACTTTTGATTGTTATTTTTGTATTTTCCCCAGCGCGGAAGTAACGATCTTTGATAAAGTTTTTTCCAGAAGCAGATAATTTATCATCTCCATGCAAAGCGCTAGGAGCGGACAGTAATTTTATTGCTAGAACAAATAGACATGAAGAGAAAGTGTATTGATAGATCCGTAAGGGAACGGGAGGCTTTGAAATTGAATAGATGTAAGTTTGAAAACGAGCGGAGGGCATTTGATTTCCCCCCTTGCCTATCCTGCATAGGGTAGTATGACAAAGGGTTATGTGCCTGATCGTATACTACCGTTCAAATGCCCTCCGCTCGTTTTCAAACTTACATCTATTCAATTTCAAAGCCTCCCGTTCCCTTACGGATCTATCAATACACTTTCTCTTCATGTCTATTTGTTCTAGCAATAAAATTACTGTCCGCTCCTAGCGCTTTGCATGGAGATGATAAATTATCTGCTTCTGGAAAAAACTTCATCACTTTCTCCAAGCCATAAATGTAAGAAGCACTAAGATATGTTCCTTTGACTACAAAAAACAAATATGTTCCCTAGTTTGAATTCATTAAGCCTAGGGTTCGGTGGTAGATCTGATACCCCGTCACGCACCACGAAAAAATGATCTACCAGCGTTATGGGTCAGGGCGAGGACTAGTGCAGGTAACTGTACCTTCATCTCAAAGCCCTTCCTAAGATATTTGGGGATTATGATCGACGACAAACTACTCTTTATCAGCCACGTCGACCCCACTTGAAAGAAAGCCTCTATGCCGATATCGGTATTAACACGCATGATATCGAACAGCTCAGTGGTACAAGGGAGCAAAAATAGCTCCTGGCCAGTGTTGCTCTGTCCATATTTAGGTATGGGGCGGCATGGGCCACTGCCTTGAGTATTAGGGCTAATGCGCCTAAGAGCGGTCAGCGAATACCGTACCGTGTCAAGCGATGTAGTCTGCGTCTTAGTGGGGATGATGCTCATCGGTATCACCATAAAAGAGGACCACTCTATACCACTTGAGCTGCATAAATGGTAGAGGAAATGGAATAACTCCACCAAAAGTCGGTGTACCGTCTGACTAATCCTGGACATATCCGGGAAGTTACATTCCACTTGACGCCGGTGTGTCCGTGTGTGTGGATGTAGAGGAAACCACAGAACATGTGTTTTTCGCGTGTTCTCGTTTCAATGATGCATGAAATGGCATGACGGCCATTAGCGGTCAGGACACGACTCCAGCCGATGTTGTTCAGAGAATGTGTCAAGATCAGGAAATCTGAGACATGATAAACACGGCGGTCTCCCAGATTTTTCTAGAGCTTCAAGTCAGATGGCAAAATGATCAGCGGCAAGTCAGAGGGACCAACTAACTACTAACATCTTAGGTACATTCAGTTCAACAGCTTTGTTCAACATTCTGTAACTTTGTCAATTATTAACATTGTTGGATGAAAATTTGACAACATTATATTTCAATACATTTGACCACATTATATCCAAAACATTAACTTAGGTGATCAAAATTGCATGTTGATACAATTTATAAATATGAAGTTATGATAACATGTGTGAAAAAGACTGAGAGAAGTCTATAATGTAATAGGACCCGAATTCTATCTGTAGCATTCCAACTTTTAACGTAGGACCTCGTTTTTCTTTTCTATACTGGGTGTCATTTCAAAATTTTGAAAAATTAAAGCGTTTCGCTAAAGTGAAAGGTATTGAACGCTCTCTCTCGTTCAACTGAACACAATAGCTTGATTTATACACCATATGATCAGACCAACTTACAAAATTTATGCATTGAAATTTAAATTAAGTGTTGTTAGTATAAGTAGTTCAACTTTTTCCTTAAAAATGACCCACTTTTGCTCCCATACAAATCTCTGTATAAATTGGTTGAAAATATGTTTTTCCCTATCCGGGTCCTCAAAAACGGGTAACAAATTGCTCAAGTTGTCTTCTTCTTTTTATTTCATTTAGTTATTTCATGCTGAATACAGAAAAATCAACACCCCTCAGTTGCAAAATTATTTTGCTCTGTTGCCGGTGTCTGATTTTATAACTGAGGCTCAACCCCGTTTTAGAATTTAGCTTTGTAATGTATTTTCATACCTCTCTTAATTCAGGTCTATGCTATCAACGCTAGCACGCGAAGCACCTGAACCAAAACGATTTCAGTTTTCGTAACGAGCTGTCAGCTGGTGGGCTGACAGGGCTTTATTCACTCGTCGCAGGAACAGTCTGCCCGGTTGTGGTATGGGAGACAGAGTCACGCAAGACCGGCTAATCGGAAAGTTACCGGTATCCATGTCTACCCAATGCAATGATAAAATTTCGAGCCGCTGAAAACTGGCCATTCATCCCTTATGCAATCATTTCGATTCGTCTCGCGTGCTATATACTAGCGTTGAATAGCATGACCCAGATAGATGAAGATAACGAAAGTGCAGTATGGTGCAAAATTCTAGAATTTTTATCCAACCATATGTGTATTGATTTCAATAAACCATATGTGTATTGATATGTATAAATTAGATAATACTATAATTACTATAAACCTACGCGGTACTACGTAAACCTTGCGGTTGTATCCCTGATACAACGCACGACTAATTTTTTAGATGCTTCGTAACCAAGCATTGGTTTTCCATCAAGTAATTTAAATATTTTCCTTGCTTTTCTTCATCCACGATCTTCATTTTCCATTATCCACTATCTGCATGCAATTTCTAGTTTAACTTCAAATTATTTCTATTACTTTTTTCCGTATACATTTCGTTATAAAAATCCACTTATAGACTGAGGAAAACTTACCCGTGTCACTTTCCAAGTCCTAACTTTATGAATCGTATATTAAATAACAATACATTTATAGAAAATGTAGACACACTAACATAGATAGTTATAAATTCTACTATTTATGTTTTTATTACGCTAAGAGTGAAGTACGTAATTAATAATAATATTTTGAAGGCAATATCTTATCATCAACGTGCACAGCAATTTCTGCTTGAACAAATGATATGAAGGGAAAATATTCATAGTTCCGTTAGAGTACGGCCGGCTGTGAAAATTGAATAGAAGCAGTGCTTTTTAAATATCCTAGCAGAAGCTTTTTTAATATCCTAGCGATGAACACAGGAGGGTCTTCTTGTATATTCAGCTCTATCATCGCACTTCATAATGGATTTGCCTTAATTGTGGCACTACGCGTTAACGAGTTCAAATGAAACTGTGCCAATGAACCAAATTAAAAGACGCCATAGGTGTACTCATTCCAGGATCTGTTAAATCCGAACTATACACCGAGAAAAATAAAGGAAAATATTTCCTTACCAGTACATCCGTTAGCAGTTTACATGGAGATTATCAAAAGGCAGTTTGGTTCATTAATTCAGGCCCTAAAATAATAACATATTAGGACACAATATAATAACTTAAAAATTAACATTAATGTGATGGAGAATACTTTCTACGTGTTTGAAAGAGAACGCACACAAGTAAATCAAAACCCTAGTGAGATCAAGCAATTAATCGTTTCAAGCTTTTCAAACCCACACCCCTTCCCTCTTGCCTACCACATACTGTGGTAGTTGAGAAACGATTGCCTGCTTGATCGGATGCCGCCTTTCAAACATGCACTACGCTCAACTTTAACTACTTCTTTTCAATTTGCCGTGCTCTTATGGACCTATTAATACTTTCTCTTCACATCTTTGGTTCTAGCAGAAATTGCTGTCCACTTCTAGGGTTGCATGTTATAATTGATTACGTGCGTCATGCATAAAAAAACATTATTAGTTAAAATGTATAAAAAAAAGGTAATACCAAAAGCGAAAAACGAAAATCTGCTCGACGATGGAAAAGTTAGAAAAGATGCGAACAAGTCCAAAGGTGGTCTTGAAAACTGTGATGGCACATTAGAAAGGGAAACCATCATGACACATCAATAGATGCAAGAAGCCGACAAAGTGCAAAATGTATTTGCGGAGAATAACAAAGAACCAGCTAGCGATGTTGATACGGATTACTGTTAGGCAGATGCAACGTCTTTCTTTGCGAAGAAACTGTTAAAGAACATGTTACTGTTACTGATGCTTACGAGTGCACTTTATTCAGGAAAACATTCACCACGTACCTTTGCTTCAGCAATACTCAGTTGAAGATAAGTCCAAAGTATATTGGAATTTGGCCTTCTTCAAGAACCATGGACCAATAAATTAATGCCTACAAACACATGTAAAAAAATCTTTGATGACACCCTCAACTAGGGCTGCTATCTTTGTACACAGCTGTATTAATTTTACTCCAGATAAACAATTCATTAAGGGCAAAGTCAGTCGCGCGCCCGTTCGGGAGGTCGCGCAATGTTTTGCAATTTTAAACATATTTGATTATCTTTTTTGAAATTTTATTTCCGTCCGTTTGTGCTAAACTAAATGAAGCACAATTCTTGAGAACAAACCATGTTGATAAATCTTGTAGTTTTTACATGAATCCGTTTCTACTGAAAAAAATTGCAAAAAATATAAGACATTGCCTCCATTTTCAAGTGCTTAGTTCCGTATTGTTCATTTTTTTTGAAAATTAAAAAAGGTGCATCGATAGCAAACTCTTCAAGGAACAATTTGGCTACAAAACATTTTTATATATTATTCACAATTATTAGTGAATGTGATTGCAAGCCAAAGTCAAATTATCATTTTATCTCATAAAATTAGCCTTCAATGTTGAAAGAAATCACGAGACGATGCATGAACCTACGCTGGGGGACAAAAATGAACAAAATGAATTTTCTTACTAATCCACTGTGCAGGGCTTAGCCTAACTTTATTACAACCGAAAACAATCAATTTCTAGGCAAAATTTTATTATATTCGGAATTTGATAAAAAAAATGCATACATTTCTTACAACAAGCTAAATTTATTCAAAAGTTCTAAAGTTTAAATCGTTCGAATGTCTCCAATATAGTGCAGTAAACTTCATATAGGCATCATTATAGTTATTTTTGGTTTCTTCTTGCGTGTGATGTGTCATACAATAAAATACAATGAAAGAGCGAAAAACTTTCAAACGGCAAAGACTCACTCTGAACATCGAAGTGAACTCAACTCTATTCCTGCATTCATCGCTTGGCATCCGTTTGTATGTAGAAGTACGGATGAAAAAATGTTGCTCTTCTCCCCGGGATTACTCGAAATTCATATATGAAACTATGTTATATTTTTACATCAAAAGATTGCTAAGAAAATTTGCAATCTTATGGTACCAATAAAAGTACATAAAACAAAATTTTGTAGCAAACTTTTTGAATTTCCAAAAACCACCTAAAACGTTCCACGCTATGGGAGCTCCGAACCGTGGGAGGTGGAGGACGAAAAAATAATAATTACCAACAGCACAAACCGTCTGTTCATTTCCAGTTTTAGTATATGTCCTGCCGTAGCTAGGATAGGATGTACGTTTCGTTTAGGAAGAATTGGACATCGAAGAGGATTATTTTGAAACGCCGACAACGTGGCATCAGTATTTTTCAGAATGAGGAAGTGCAGGGAAGATGTTTGTTCAATTGATACAATTTTTTATTTTTCTTTCAAATGATTAGTCAAACGGCTAACAAAATACTTGATTATATCAAAACTGGCTAACATTTTAGGTATAATCGTTTGAACTTTATGGATCGTTCTATATTTCATAAACAACGAGTCACTTGTTGATTTCAAATGGATATTGCATATGTTGAATTAAAACAAATCTTTTTTTTCTGTAATCAAAAATTGTATTGTATTGACCAGATGATATCATAATTTTAGGAAAATTTGCAGACTATTTTCATCGACCAACTAATAAACTAACTTGAAGTTAATTAATCCATATCAGAACCGTTTCGCCAATATTTGAAAGGAAAAAAAATAAATGTAGGCATATTATAAGATCAGAATGTTCAAGTGTTTTTACGGAAAGTTGTACAAGTAATAAGAATATTTTGAGAAAATTTAAACCAATCATCTGACGATATATGTATGTGCCAGGTTATTTCCCAAAATAATAAATCAATTAAGTTTGGTAGTTTAGGTAAGTATATTGCGAGGAATAAATATTTTAAAGGCATGGTGTAGTGCCTTTAGATATTTTGAAAGACGTAAATAAACTTAAAATAATTTTGAAATTAGCTGCATTAGTTCTTGGTTAGTCAAAATATTGAAGTATTTTAATGAATAATATTCTGAGAAAATTTATCAAATCATCTTACGACATATTGATTTTCGGAATAATTCGATAAATTTAACAACAATTTTTCACAAGCTATCTTTGTTTTTTCACATACATACTTCTAAAGTAAAAATTTCTCACTATTTTTATGAATAGCATTCAAGTATTTTATTATATTTTGAGATGATTTTTACAAATAATTCGAAGGCATATTGATGAACAAATGTTGTGCTAAAATACATTATACATCCCCAAGATGTATGACGCATTGGTAAAAATACGTGCACATTACAATCAATTTGAAGAATACTTAACTAAGTCATTTAAAGTTAATTTAATATAAGTAAATAAATTAAAATATATCTTATGAACGATTTTCTGTGATTTTGGAACGGTCTGAGAAAGTTTTTTTTTTTCAAATATATATATATATATATATATATATATATATATATATATATATATATATATATATATATATATATATATATATATATAATTTCTGTTTGTCTATTTCACCCCTATAGACTCGGAAACTAGTGAACCGATCGGCAGGAGTTTTTGGGACTGAGGAAGATTTTTGAGACCCCTGCCCCCTCTGGGAGGGGGGCCATCATACAATTGAAATACAAATTTCTGCGTAACTTGAGAACCATTCATGCAAATGGAACCAAATTTGGCATGTGGAGGATTCTAAAGGCTATGATTGTATGGTTGTTTAAAAATTAAAAAAACGGTTTAAAAATGAATGATAAAAATGAAACATAAAATGAGTACTTTTCGGGTAAATAGCATGTTTTGGGAGAAGTTAAACCCCATCTTAGTCAAGAAAAAAACTTAATCTGAAAAACAACCCTAAACGTGCCAGTTCTATTATATTTTCATTCATTTTGTTGCAAGCGTAGCAGCACTCGCACCGGGTTCAGCTAAGGTTCAGGTATAAAAGTAATACTGCTCAAATCTTTTAATGGCCGGCGTCGGTGGTGTAGTGGTAAGCGTGACTGCCACTGGCACCCCAGTGGGTCTGGGTTCAATCCCAGTCGACGTCGGTGGTTTTTCTGAGGCGAAAAAGTCTTGGTCACGTCTTCCTTCGGAAGGGAAGTAAAGCCGTTGGTCCCGGTTCATAGTCATGAGTCGTTAGGTAGGGTCCAGGTGGTGGAGTCGTCTCCCTGGCGTCGGTGATTGTCACCATGTGAGGAAACAGGCCGACGGAAAATAAATAAATTAAAAAAAAAAAAATCTTTTAATGGATAATTTTTAAAGAAAATCAAATGCGAAATGTTTGGCTAGAGATTTTCTTGACAAATTGGATTCGTTTTTTTTTATGCTTTACCTTTACTTGTTCTTGAGTTTTTTTTATGATTTTGATTGTACTTCAGAACACTCAGAAAAATATGAACAAAATCAAATGACAAACTAGAACAAAAACAAAGAATATAAATGGTTTTGAAACCTAAGATTCTATTGTAATATGATCTTTTATTCAAGTATTATTGTAAGCGCTATCGTCAGTTTTTTTGTAATATCCTGAAAAGATCATCCGAGGATATTCTAGTGTGCCAGTAAATTTTGCAAAATGTTATGAGCATTTCATATAATTTTAAAATTTAAAACATGCATAGCATAGTCAATTTACGTATATGTGTTTTTTTTCAAGTTACTATGTTTGAAGTTAAAATGAATTTTTATACAAATTATCATCATTTTCAAGTTATTTGCACATTATACAAATCGGGAAATCATTATTTCAGGAATTCTTAAGCCGTATTGAAAAAACTTTGAACCATTTGCGTTACAATCATTCGAATCACTCATCATCAAACACTCGAACGCTTCGTTCAAAACTGAATTTACTTGATATGTTTTTTGTTTTTTCTTTAAATTTAACAAACATAAATTAATTTATCAATTGTTATTCTTTAACATTTTGACCAAAACTAAATTAACCAGATATGACATTGGCCAGTATTTTCTTGCGTAATATATTTGCGTTAAACTTAAAGATCCTAGTTAAATTTAAAGAAATCATTTTGATATGCCTGGTGGTTTTCCATCACAATCAAATATATATTTATAACATGATTTGAAAATAGCAGCCTTAGAAATTTGTTATAAATATACTGTCAATCAGAACGTTCTAGTATCCTGAGGAATAAATTTCTAAATTTTCAGCATTTTCTACTTAAACTTTAACAAATCATCTGATGACATTTAAATATACTAGGCAAATTTATAAAACAATTAAGAAAAATAAAATTGTGAAATCAATGAAATAACCCAACATACTTATTTCAGGTAAATTAGTTTTTGGTTAAATATTTTATGTATTAGTATGACTGATATTATATATTCTCTTAATATATGGAGAAAATATGAATAAATGTTTCACTGTCATTTTGAGGTGGCTAGGGATTTCATTTAGCCCATTTTGAAAAAAATGGAAAATATCTGACCAACTCATGTAGTAAGTAAATGTGAGTTCAAAAGTATTTCTTTAAATTAATTTATACAGAAAACATCATTTTAAATTTCTAAACCCATCAAACCTAACTATTTCAAAGGATATACGGGCTCATTGAAAACAGGTCCTCGTTTGATTTTTTTTTTATGGATATTCTAAAATATAGGAATACTGCTCATTATAATGAATTATTATAACTGAACATGTTGATTCACAGATGCATATTTTTTTCGAATGTTTCCTTTATCGTCCTTTGAATTGTTTATATATTTCAGAATGTTCTAAAATACTGTGAAAATCATTCAAATAATGTTTATGAACATTTTGATAACAATTATAGTTACATGTAATAGCTAGGTCAGCCCTTAGCTCAGTCAGTAAAGGCGCAGCTACACAGGCATACCATGCAGGAGGTGAGTTTAAAAAAAATCGTCAGATGATTTATTTAAATTTCCTCTTGTGTTGATATTCTTAGAATATTCCAAAAAAAAAAGTTCAATCATTCCTACGAATACTTGAACGCTATTACCCGCTGCAACAAAATTATACGAGAGTATTTTCTCCAATGCTTAAAATAATAAAAAATGTTGTAAATATACTACAGATCAGAATGTCTAAGGGTTTTTTTTTAATGAAAAATGGTCAAACTTTTAAGAATACTTTGAGACAAATTAAAACACATCTTATGATGGCATTTTAAATTCAAACATACCAGACTTACTCAAAGGCGCAACAAATGAGAATATAATATTGTAAAGTATAAAACTTATAAAAATGGTATTTTGAAATATTGAGAAAAACTAAAACAAATTCAATGCATTTCTGTGAGTTTGGAAATAAGCTGCCTTATTAATTTCAGGTTAATATCTTGGAAGTCAAAACAGTCAAGCATTTTTATGTACAATTTTCTAAGCTCTAAGAATATCCCAAAAACGTTTAAGCAATCAACTTTTTAATGAGCCTGGCAGTTTGATTAACTAACTATTTTTTTTTCAAATATCTTAAAAAGCGCTTTCCTTTCTTCACCGTGTCCAATATATTCTATACAAAATTAAACTCTATTTATTTCAAATCGATACTCCAGATTTTATTGATAACTTTACCCATTATATTGCAATATAATACTGATCAGCTTCAGTATATGTTTTATAATAACACCGCCTTTCACCTTCTTGACCAGCTCCAGACGTTTTTCGAAACCGTCACAGGCGGGACGTATGACTTCCATCGGCATTTCGTCTAAATTCGTTGGATTACGTTTTCAATTGCTTCATATTAGACGCCCTGTGGTCATTTACCTTCGCCAGCATGTATGACCATACGAAATAATCCAAGGAATTCAGATCTGTTGAACTGGAAGGCCATTCATTCTTGTCGAAAGAGTCGGTCA
Source organism: Aedes japonicus (assembly GCA_034211315.2). Classification (NCBI taxonomy): domain Eukaryota; kingdom Metazoa; phylum Arthropoda; class Insecta; order Diptera; family Culicidae; genus Aedes; species Aedes japonicus. The sequence goes on from JASCZW010008124.1 coordinate 25,709, forward strand.
AATTTTCTCGGCACCAGCCCTGTACGAGATTTGCAGTATGCGATGGCACTCCGTCCTGCTGAAAAACATAGTGATCATCTCAAAACACCTCTTGTACATATGGCTTGACAACTTTTTCCAAAACTTCCGTTTTATAATATACGGCATTCACTTTAACGCATTTTTCGATGAAAACCAGTGGTAATTTGCCTAGCTTGCAAATTCCTCCCCAAACCATCACTGACGCAGGACTTTGGAACCGTGGAATATTCCTATCACTCTCTGGAGCAGTCCTCGAAGAGAGAACCCACAATCTGTCGGTCTGGACATTGTGGGATTGTCGCAAGACGAATAACTTTTCGTCGGAAAAGATAAATTCTTCCCCATTTGCTCTTTTGACTCATTTCTGCTTGGAAGGTTCCGAAACTACGTGAATCATACGTTTCTTGAAAGCTTGGAATCCGAGGTCATTTTGAAGTATATTGTGCATTGACGATCTCGACACATACAGATTTGCGGCCATTTTACGTACAGAGCGCTGTGATTTTCGTCTAATCTGTTCCCTGACCACTTTAGCAATTCGTGCAGTCCGCACCGTACGAGTACGACTGGATCTCTTCCGGTCATCCAACGAGCAGGTGTCACGGTACCTTCGGATGGTTCGGAACACAAAATCCCGCTTCACTCCGAGGTTTTTAAAATTTCTGAAAATAGCGCCCGGGCGCTCACCTTTCAAAAACTTTTTTATCACCACAGCACAAAACGCCTTCATCGCGGTTAAAAGATAAACATCGAATGAAAAAAATCGGACATAACCTAGAAGCGCAAAACAAAAAGCAAAACAACACCAACACATACGAGAAGCATGTTGAGTAGTTGCACGACACAAATGCTAGGAAAAAGTGTATAAGAATATATATTGGACACGGTGTATTTCATGTATATTATATCAGGAATAAAAGATAAGTACTTTTATAAATTAATTTCTTAGTACTCAGTATTTTAGGAAATTCAATAATAATTCAAGGAATCAAATTAAGGTAAAATATGGGGTTCAATAAGATTTTAACCATTATGGCTTTGTGCACAAATTACGTAACGCAAAAAAAACGGCATTTAGGACCACTCCCTCCCCTATGTAACAATAAGTAACACGTGACCAGACTCCCCCTTAAATAACGTAACGCCCACGCCCCCCCCCCCCCCCCCCAATCTCTCAATTGTGAGATAATCATCACAAAAACTGTTATTGTTGTGGTTTTTAATTTTTATTATTTGAGTAGCTTGAAATAAGTAAAGATTGCTAACATTAGTCAATTAATTTCATTTAAGTAACTTTAAGCTTACATTAATTGTTATGTTATATATTCTCCGTGCGAGGAGTAACGATTATGATGTAGAAGGAGATGTTCGCTCATCACCATGAGGCACCGAGAGTGAACAACAATGTTTTTGGCTAGAATTAAAGATATGAAGAGAAAGTTTTGATAGTTCCGCTAGTGTGCGGCAGGCTTGGAAATTTACAGATGTTTTATGAAAATTGAGCGAAAAGGGCATGTGTACAGTGGTACTCGAACCAACGACATTTTTGCCTAACATCCCACTGCGGGGTAAGTTCGGAGCTCCCATAGCGTGGAACGTTTTAGGTGGTTTTTGGAAATTCAAAAAGTTTGCTACAAAATTTTGTTTTATGTACTTTTATTGGTACCATAAGATTTTCTTAGCAATCTTTTGATGTAAAAATATAACATAGTTTCATATATGAATTTCGAGTAATCCCGGGGAGAAGAGCAACATTTTTTCATCCGTACTTCTACATACAAACGGATGCCAAGCGATGAATGCAGGAATAGAGTTGAGTTCACTTCGATGTTCAGAGTGGGTCTTTGCCATTATGCCTTTTGAGTATTTCTAACGTGTTATATATTATTCAGCTATTATTTTGCTCGCTATGAATGGAGAATATCAAAATAATTTTATTCTATTGAGTCTATGATAATGTAATTTATGTTTATATACTTATACCCTACGAATTAAAAACTGCTGGATTCGTGTACTTGAACAAAAATATATAACAATATAAGGAATCTGTTGAACATTGATCAGAATATAATGAATATTCTGGAAATATTTGACCTTATATGAACATGTTTTACGTGAACGTAGCAATAGGAGAAGGTCAGCGGTGATTGTATTTGCCAATATGAGAATAAGATTTGTAAAGTACCGGAGAACAACTTGGAATATATTAGAGAAGATCTCCTCTGCTAATCTCTTTTTATCATTCTTAGGTTTTTTATGATAACAATACTTCTTCGGCAAAATATATCAACAAAAAGAATTATAAAATGTTCATTATGTACCATAGTATGTATGTGTTGGTGATCGGTTCATTATATAGAGCAGTTCATTCAATTATTTTCAAATCGGTCGTTATTCTCAGATCCTCGACTGACTTTGTCCTTAAGGTTCATTATATAGAGCAGTTCATTCAATTATTTTCAAATCGGTCGTTATTCTCAGATCCTCGACTGACTTTGCCCTTAATAAACTGAGTAATTCAAGCACTGAATGCGGAACGCACTCGTGTTCGCTGGGAAGGTGTTTACTCGGAGGAAAAATTGAAGGGAAAGGGCATCAAACAAGGATGTCCACTATCACCCTATATTTTCACCCTAATAATCCAAAAAGTTTTAAGAGAAGTCAAAAAAATACCCAAGCCTAAACCTACTAGAATTTAATTATGATAAGTTACCAGTGATATTAGCATTTGCAGACGATTTATTAATTATAAGCAGATCAGTAAAACAAATAGAGTCTGTTATCAAACTGTTAAAAGAACAATTAGGAAAAATAGGATTAGAAATCAATGTTGATAAAAGTCAAATTATGATAAGAGCGCCGTTTTCCGACAGAAACATACCTGAGTCGATGAATATTAACGGGGAAAAATATATGGAACATAACTAACAGAAACCTTGGATAGGCCACAAACAACTAGGAAAAGATGCATGCAAGCGACTAATGGTACTAAAATAATAATTGAATTTATAAAGCGATACAAGCCACCGTGGGAACTTTCGAAGCTTATTTACAAAACAGTTATCTCACCATCTATCACATATGGATAGAAAGCAGCAGCAGTGATTAAAAGAAACAGGAAATCAATCAATCGATATGAATTACAAATATTAAAAGTAATGCTTAGGTACCCAAGAAGCAGACCCAAGGGAAGGATAACAGTATCAGGTTTATTGGATGGAAAATCAGCAGTCAAAAAAGTTGGGGTGATGCGTATAAATTACTGGGGACATATCGATACGAGACCAGAAAGACACCCACTGAAAGTAGCAAGAAAACTTAAGTTTTCTTGGAACAAAAGAGGTAGGCCCGCAAAAACTTGGAACGACAGTTTAACAGAGGACAAAAATAAATTACCGGAAGTAACAGAAGAGCAAGGGTTAGAATTGGCGAAGGATAAGGATAAACTAAAAAAACAAGCAGAAGAGATTTATAAAACTTTAGGAAGCAAAGAAGACTCAGAATCAGATATAGAAGAGTAAGGGAATTAATGAATTAAAATAAGCAATGATTGAGATAATGATAGAGATAATTAAACAAAATAAGGAAATAAAGAGTTTTTATAAAATCGTTGCTCAAAATGAAATAACTAAATAGACCAATAAATCAACAACAAAAACCGGTGAAATAAAACTATTAAGAAGTTGGGGCAGGATAGAACTAAATACAAATATTATTATTACAGCGGAAGATACGGAAAAACATACTAAAAGTGGAACAAAAGGAGGAGGATCAGCCAGGAAACATTAAACATTACTGGTGAGATCTAATCAATTATAAATAAATACGAAATATGTGCCATGAGCGTAACAGAACATGTTGCGATAATGGAAGTGTAAATATAGTACAAATATCCAATTGATATAAGTATTGTGTTAATGCGGAGCTTGTTGTAAATGAAAGTGACCTCGGAATGGACGTGAGTGACCAGGCATTCTGAAAAGGGCCACTGGATCTCAACAGAGCTATCTCCTTTCAACACCCGGGCTAAAAATGTTTACAGGTTGTGATTAGAATAAAAGCATGATAGCAGCAGACATTTTTCTTCCATAAAAGCACTGCAGGACAGTGGGAGTTGGATTGTACACACACGCACACACACACACACACACACACACACACACACACACACACACACACACACACACACACACACACACACACACAGCCATGCAAGTGTGTGTTACCAGTTTGCAGCACACAGATTCCTCGAAACGAGTTTAGGCTTTGTGCACAAATTACGTAACGCAACAAATCGGGATTTTGGACCCCCTCCTCCCCCTTATGTAACAATAAGTAACGCGAGACCAGACTCCCCCCCCTTTAATTACGTAACGCTCACGGACCCCCCCCCCCCCTATTTCTCAGTTGTGATAAAATTATCACAAAAACTGTTATTGTTGTTGTTTTTATGTTTACACGGTGTTCAATAAGTTCGGATACACTTTCAAAATTTGTTAAAAAAATGAAAACATGTTTTTTTATTTTTTGGATTTATGTTATTGAAAGCTATGTTTACAAGGAACGTTTACAACATTTCTCTTGGAATGACCCCCCCTTTGTACTCCTTAACGAGCTTCAAACGTTTCTCGAACGCGTCGCAGGCGGCACGCACGGACTGCATGGGCATTTCGTCCCAGATTTTGAGAATTACCGTCTTGAAATGATCCAAAGTGCTGACCATGTATTCGTTCAGCTTCGCCATCATATAGGACCAAACAAAAAAGTCGAGAGGATTCAAGTCCGGGGAGCTGGGAGGCCACAAAGTTTTGTCCAGAAAGTCGGTTAAATTGTCCCGACACCAGGCTTGAACCACATTTGCCTTATGGGCTGGTGCACCGTCCTGCTGGAACACGTAGTGCTCATCACCGTAGAGGCTTCGGAGACTGGGGGCAACAACCTTTTCCAAAACCTCAGTTTTGTAGTACGCCGCGTTGATTTTGACGTTTTTTCAATAAACACCAAGGGTAGCTTACCACGTTTGCATACTGCCCCCAAACCATCACCGACGCGGCACTTTGGAACCGAGGGATGTTTATATTGGATTCAGGAATGCTGTCCCTCGATGGCGCCCACACCCGGTCATTTTGCACATTGTGCGGCTGCTGCAGCACGAACAGTTTCTCGTCCGAAAAAACAAACTCCTGACCAGCGTGCCGAGAGAGGATCCTCTTAGCTCGATCCAACCGCTTTTTGCTGGTAGCCTCCGAAACGCCATGGACCTTATGTTTTTTGTAAGGCCTGAAACCAAGGTCCTTGGTGAGTATGGTGTGAGCGGTTCCAATGGAAACGTTGAGATCTGCAGCCGTTTTCCGGATTGAGCGGTTCTTTTTGCGCCGAATTCACTCCCTCACGATCTTGATGACCCGTGGCGTCCTCGCTGAACGCGGCCGACCGAATCTCGCACGGTCATTGGTCGAGGACGTCTCCCGGTATCGCCTGATGGTCGTGTAGACAAAGTTCCGCTTGACCCCATGCGATTTCAGCAGCCGGAATATATCGCCGGGTCGCTCACCGTTCAAAAAACGCTTAATTACGAAGTCCCGATACTCTTTCATCGCGCGTAACAAACGAACAACAACTAACAGAATGTCAACACCGCGCACATTCGGTAGCGTATGAATGAAGCTAAAGCTGACACCAATACCAATGCAGAATATGTACATGGCGCATACCTACGCAATGATGAAAACTTGTATTCGAACTTATTGAACACCGTGTATATCTGATATACTTGATATAAGTAAAGATTGCAAACATCATTCAATTAATTTTATTTAAGTATTTTAAAGCTTATATAAAGATTACGAAAAACATTGCACTCATTGTACTGCTTTTATTCAGGTTAATGGATGTTCTTAAGACTGTTACAAATATTAGTGCAACAAGTTTATTTAAATGTCTTTAAATTATTTAATGTATCACAAAAAAGTGTTATTCATATTTCTTAAATCAGCTATGCCACCGCCGAAACCAATTCCTCACCGGCAACAGAAACTGCTACCAGTCCCACTCGTGACCGAACAAAATTTCCCCCCGTTAGCCTCCGGTCTCGGCATCGACTCACCCATCGGGCAGCGGGTCGTTGGCCCCCTTTACAGGTCAACAGCCCCCTGCTAGCAGCGGAGTGGAACGCAAAACTGCTAGCGGTAAGTCCGATGGCAACGAAACCGATTCGTCGGTCGGCTCAAACACCAGCTCCAGAAGGCAGCTCCGTAGTCGCCCACCAGGCAAGAAGCCTCACGTGGATGACGACGATGGTATGCGAGAAGGGAGTAAACAACCGTCGTAATGGCTGAGTTCTCCAGCTATAACCTCGCTACATCAACATCAACAACATCACGAACGCAACGAAAATCGATGCACTTCGAAACTTTATTCGAACGATGGAGCTGGATATCGTTTTTCTCCAGGAGGTAGAGAACGAACAGTTTTCTCTGCCTGGTTTCAACGTTTTCTGCAACGTTGATCATGCAAGGCGTGGAACGGCAATAGCGCTAAAAGACCACATCCAATTCTCGCATGTAAAGAAGAGCCTGGATGGTCGCCTCGTCGCTGTGAGGATATAAAACACGATGCTGTGCAATGTATATGCGCCATCGGGGTCAGCTGTCCGTGCGGAGAGGGAAATATTTTTCAACGGCACGATCGCATACTACCTTCGATATAATACGCAACACGTCATCCTTGCTGGCGATTTTGACTGTGTGCTTCGTCCGAGCGACTCCTCGAGCGCAAGTACAAGCCCGGCTCTCCAGGCGACCGTACGGCAGCTGCAGCTGCATGATGTATGACTGAAACTGCACCCCACTACTTCCGCACCCACGTACGTCACACACAACGCGGCATCCAGGCTCGATCGCATGTACATCAGCACGGGGCTATGCGAGAACCTGCGATGCGCAGCCACGCACGTATGCTCATTCACCGACCACAAAGCTCTGACAGCACGTATTTGCCTTCCACACCTTGGCCGTGAACAAGGACGCGGATTCTGGTCTCTCCGCCCTCACCTCTTAACGGCAGAAAATCTAGAGGAATTTCAAGTCCGGTGGCAGTTCTGGACCCGTCGGCGAAGAAATTTCCCCACCTGGATGGCATGGTGGATCTTATGCGCGAAACCGAAGATTAAATCCTTTTTTCGTTGGAAGTCGAGCGAAGCCCTCAGGATTTTCCACGCGAAACAACAACAGCTCTACGAACAGCTACGTCACGCGTATGATGGCTATTTCCAGAATCGCTCAATGCTGGTAACCATCAACCGCATAAAAGCGCAAATGCTAACGCTGCAGCGACAATTTACGCAAAACTTCATCCGCCTCAATGAAACGTTCGTTGCGGGGGAGAGCATGTCAACCTTTCAGCTTGGCGACCGACGGCGAAAAAAAACAACGATAACAGGACTACAGACTGAGCAAGGAGAACAAATTCAAGGCTCCCGAGAGATCGAACACCACATGTTTCGATACTTCAGGGACCTATACGCGGCGGAAGAGACGAGGCGAAACGGGGAAGAAACGTTCGAAACCGAGAGAGTCGTGCCGGAGAACGACGATGCAAATTCAGCTCTAATGGCAGAGATCAGCGTAGACGAATTGAAAAATTCCATCTGAACGTCGCAAAAACGAAAGTCACCTGGCTCGATGGCTTGCCGGTAGAATTTTACCACCGTACATTCGACATCATCTATCGGGAGCTTTATTTCGTCATGAATGAAGCCACGACGGATGAGCTCCCCACAGCATTCACCGATGGTACCATAGTGTTGGTCAAAAAGAGAGGTGGCGATGGCACTGCGAGAGCATACCGTCCCATCAGCTTGCTCAACGTTGACTACAAGATTCTCTCCCGAGTGATGAAAGCCCGACTGGAACGTGTACTGCGATCACATCGTGTATTGAGTGACGCACAAAAATGCGCCAACACCGACCGCTCTATATTTCAAGCTACGCTCTCGGTCAAGGATCGTGTGGCACAGCTTATCGCGAGAAAGCAGAAGGGGAAGTTAATCTCGTTCGATCTCGACCACGCGTTCGATCTCATGAGTTCCTGCATCGAACCTTGATCTCTCTTGGTATCAACCAGAATTTCGTCAGCTGGCTTTCTCGGGTGGCTGCTACCTCGTCGTCCCAGCTGCTTGTGAATGGGCACCTCTCACAGCCGTTCCGTATCGAACGATCCGTTCGGCAGGGAGATCCAATGTCGATGCTGCTATTCGTGCTCTATCTCCATCCCCTCTTATCACGTGTGGAGCGTGTGTGTGGTGGTGATCTTTGTGTTGCATATGCTGACGACATCACGGTGATTGCAACCTCAACACAAACGGTCGAACGAATTTTCCAGCTGTTTGACTGCTTCGAGATCGTAGCCGGGGCAAAACTCAATCGGCACAAAACAGTAGCGATCGACGTTGGATTCACCGATGGAGCTCCAATATCGATACCAGGGCTTCATACTGCTGAAAAGGTGAAGGTGCTGGGCGTTATTTTTGTCAACTCAGTGCGGCTGATGGCAAAGCTAAACTGGGACACACTAGTGGGTAAAATTCGGCAGATGATACTCCTGCACAACATGCGCTCCCTTTTCCTGCAGCAGAAAATTATCCTGCTGAACACGTTCATCACGGCGAAGGTGTGGTACCTGTCGTCAATACTACCACCGCAATGCATCCACACAGCAAAGATTACATCGACAATGCGGACCTTCTTGCTTCGTGGAGTAGCTGCATGCGTCCCTATGCAGCAATTAGCGCGTAGCAAGGAGCAAGGAGGACTGAAGCTGCAACTTCCAGCTTTCAAATGCAAAGCGCTTCTTATTAACCGCCACCTTCAAGAGATCAATTCCCTTCCCCATTATCAATCCCTTCTTGCCCAAAATATTCCTCCCCCCGCCGATCTTCCTTGCCTCAAACTCCTATCACAGCAAATTCCCTTACTTCCTATCAACATCCAACAAAACCCCTCCAGTGACCTCACACACCAGTTCTATCTGGAACAAACGGAGCTACCCAGAGTGGAAAGAAAGCATCCAGGCCTCGATTGGAAGAAGATCTGGATGAATATATCGTCACGAAAGCTACCGTCCAACCTGCGCATGGACCTGTATTTTTTAATCAATGAGAAGACGGATCATCGTAGGTTATTAAATAAAATCGGTCGTGCAAGCGACCCTTATTGTCAGTTTTGTCAGGTGCCCATCGTCGAATCACTACAACACAAATTCAGCGAGTGCCCTCGAGTAGCTGCAGCATGGGCACACATCCAACGAAAAATGACGATGATTCTTAGCGGGTGGCAGCAGCTAACCTTCGACGATCTTCTGCGACCCATTTTGGGAAACATAGTACCAACGAGAAAAATAGAAGTGCTTAAAATCTTCATCAAATACATCAGCTTTGTTAATTTAAATGTTAATGATAGAATCGATGTTGGCGAACTAGACTTCATTTTGAGGCTAGTTGATTAATGGACTAGTATTATATTTTATTTAACTTCAAACTAAATAAACAATATTTTACAAAAAAAAAAAACAGTATTTTATGAGTTGCATAATATTGACCTATTGCAATTAATATAATCTAATTATTATTATATTTTTTTTATATAGGTACTTTTCAGAGCTTTCCTTTTGATCTGGGCAGTGCATGATCAAGGCGCGCTATGTACGACTAATTCATGACGGCAGAAAACATAGAACAACAGGCGCAGCAACAAGTTCATTTGATGTAGGCTACATGCAGAGGAATATTGGGTGATTGAACGCAATGATTAGAATCAAATGCACTAAATCAAACCACACATTGTTTTAGTTCAATGCAATCACATATTTGAAACTATGAAATTTTGTATCGAATCCAATATTGTTAGTCAATAAATATTTCTAACAAAAATCATTATTGATTCAACAAAATTATTTGATAGAATCAACAATCATCAAAAATTCAACAAAATTTCTTATTATTTCAATGGTTCTAACATAAAAAAAACTATATGTTTTTCAATTCAACCGGTTTGGTCAAATCAATGCAAGGGTGCATTGTTTCAACAAAGCTAATTTTTTTATTCAACAATAAATAGTTTTTGTTTTCACTAGAAACCTCCTTTGAGATGCTTCTAAAAACAAAACAAAATTGTTGTTGGTTCAAAAATTAAATCGGCGTTGTTTCAATAAATAAATAAATAGTATGGGTAAACCGTGAGTCAACAATAAAATTTGTTGAATTTTTTCAGAACAATATATTTCTCAGCGTGTAGATGTACGATTTATAAAAAATTAAGTCAACTGGTGATGCAAATTGTATTAAGATACCTTTCGTTTAGTAGATCACATTTAAATAGCACACTGAAAATTAATTTTCGTTTATATTACGATCGAAGGTAGGACTAACAAATCTATTCGTTTTTTTCCGCGACGAAACTAATTTTACTTTCTAAGAAGCTTCCTTAGTATCAAAAGCCACACGCGCAACAATAAAAATCACAAAACATTTGTTGACACAAAAAGAACATTCGTTCATTCTACGAAAACAATACAAATAGCTACGAGTAATTTGTTACCAAAAAAAAAAGAAACGGCTCTTGTGTGGTTGCATGGACGGCTGACAATTTTACTTTATCGGCTCAAAATATATTTAAAAAAAAGGTAATCACGAGGAGTTACTCTGCTCTTCACGAAATTAATTTTGTGCAATGTACAAAAAAGGTGTAATGTAGCGTAGCGTTTTGTTAGAAGCCAAGGAAAATGGATGTTTCATATAATTTACGAGACATTTGTTCTATGTGCATAATCCATGTTTACGAAACGAGTAGAAGCTTATTCACGAAAACTAATTTTCAGTGTACGTCTCCATTTATCGAAGCTTTAGATTTTGTCGGAAATCAAGAAAATTTAAGATGCACCACCTGGCCATAAATGTGTTTCTATTATGGCAACTCCCATAAGAAACACATGCGATTGGCCATGAAAGGAACCAAAATTTAAAACTATGGCGATAATTGGTACAGTGTACCAGTTATGGCAAACGTCATTAATAATACAAAAACAAAGTTTTGACTCAGTTTCGAATTTTTTTTCTTCAAAATATAGATTGCAACTTTTCATTTGAGGTATTGAAAGTGGAGTTTTCCCAGAATTTTAAAACATAGTTCTCAACTAGTATAAATTAACCCTTTTCTACTTGAAGTACAAGGAAATGTTCGCTCATCACCATGAGGCACCAAGAGTGGACAGTATTGTTTGCGAGAATGAAAGATATGAAGAGAGAGGTCAGTGTACGGTAGGTTGGAAATAGCATAGAAGTATTTAAAATTGAGCGAACGGGCATGGGTAAAGTAGTACTCGAACCAAGGACGTTACTATTGCTTAACATCCCACTGCGGGGTAAGTCAAGGCACGGAAGAATCCGCCATCTCAGCAGGCTTTTCTACTTGCTACTTGCTACTTTGCTTGGCACACAGGAAATTTAATTGATGCAAATTGGTTATTAATTTTTTTTTTTTCAAATTGGTTATTTTGTTACGTAACGATTTTAAAAACCCCCCTCCCCCATATGTCACAATAAATAACGGTTACTCAACCCCCCCCACTCCCCCCCTTCATGAGTTACGTAATTTGTGCACAAAGCCTTATCGCTGTGTGCTTAGTGCAACAACTTCTCAATATGAGTGACACAATATCACAGAACGCCGCTACGTGATTCGCCACTGCACTATGGTCCAGATCACGAATTTACGAGGAAACATGCTCCCAGCGCCTAAACTTGAAACTTTACAGCAAAGTCATGTTCTACAATATGGTTTGTATCATCAAGGCCCATTTTTTGATGTTGATTAAAATTAGGGTGGTCCCCATTTTCACGGAAATACAAAAACTAACTTTTTTATTTGCAGAAATAGACGTTTACATTCTTTGCCAAAAATGTAGCGCAAAAAAATTCATGGAACTTTTATCAAGAAATTTTTTTTGTACCTTAAAAATTGACCGATTTAGAGCAATTTTTTCTCATCAACTTAGGGTGTACCATAAAAAATTGATTTTTTTGCTCTTACTTTTTTATTTCAATTCCAACCGTAAAGTTGTGTTTGGACGAGTTTCAGAACTTTCTAAGACGCGTACTTTAATATACAAATTTTGCCGCTAGCTTCAATAAATCAATAGTTATTGAAGTTTTTCTTAAAAAAATACGCCCTTTTTAAATGTTGATTTTCATGATTGGGGCAAATACAAAAAAAAATTAAAGGCGTCATTTGGAACGACAATTTATATTGTTTAACATACGTGAAAACTAGAGATATATTATTTCTGTATCTTGAGATAATTACATTTGAATCTGGAATGGTTTAAGAAGAAAAACTTCAATAAATATTGATTGGTTAAAGTAAGTGGCAAAATTAATATATCAAAATACGCGCCTTCAAAAGTTCTACAACTCGTCCGAACACAACTTAAAGATGAAAATTTATATAAAAAAAAAGGACAGACATTTTTTTTGTTATGGCTCACCCTAAGTTGCCGAGGGAAAAGTTGCTCTAAATCGGTCAATTTTTACCCTTAAAAAAAATGGTGGTGAAACTTGAAATAAAAACGTATTCCTATTTTTTTATGTTGATTAAAATTAGGGTGGTCCCCATTTTTACGGAAATGAAAATACTAACTTTTTTAATTGCAGAAATAGACGTTTACATTCTTTGGCAAAATTTTAGCGCAAAAAATTTCATAAAATTTTTATTTAACATTTTTTTTTGTAGCTTGAAAATTGACCGATTTAGAGCAACTTTTCCCTCGTCAACTTAGGGTGAGCCATAACAAAAAATTTTTCTGTCCTTACTTTTTTATTTCAATTTTTATCGTTAAGTTGTGTTCGGACGAGTTGTAGAACTTTTAAAGGCGCGTATTTTGATGTATTTAATTTGCCGTTAGCTTTAACCAATCAATAGTTATAGAAATTTTTCTTCTTAAACCATCCCAGATTAAAATGTAATTTTCTCAAGATACAGAAATAGCATATCTCTAGTTTTCACATATGTTTAACAATATTAATTGTCCTTCCAAATGACGCCTTTAATTTTTTTTTGTATTTGCCCCAATCATGAAAATCAACATTTAAAAAGGGCGTATTTTTTTAAGAAAAACTTCAATAACTATTGATTTATTGAAGCTAGCGGCAAAATTTGTATATCAAAGTACGCGTCTTATAAAGTTCTGAAACTCGTCCAAACACAACTTTACAATGGGAATTGAAATAAAAAAGTAAGAGCAAAAAATCAATTTTTATGGTACACCCTAAGTTGATGAGAAAAATTGCTCTAAATCGGTCAATTTTTAAGGTACAAAAAAATTTCTTGATAAAAGTTCCATGAATTTTTTTGCGCTACAATTTTGCCAAAGAATGTAAACGTCTATTTCTGCAAATAAAAAGTTAGTTTTGCATTTCCGTAAAAATAGGGACCACCCTAATTTTAATCAACATAAAAAAATGGGCCTTAATGATACAAACCATATTGTAGAACATGACTTTGCTGTAAAGTTTCAAGTTTAGGCGCTGGGAGCATGTTTCCTCGTAAATTCGTGATCTGGACCATAGTGCACTGTTACTATTCTGCTGTCAAGTGTTCTATTTTTATTTTCTCTCGTCATCACACGTCATCTCCCTCTCGTCAAGTTCACCCTGCGTTTTATGAAACAAACGAAGCCATGTAAGTGTGTGCAACCGATATTTGCTTTATTGTTGTAACGCTGAGTGCCTCGACAATGTAAGCAAGTGTGGGGCTTTTATTCCGATCTCCTCAACTTGGTAAAGTGGCAGAATGGTTACTATATTGAGCCGTCACGCTGACGGCCACGGTTAGAATCTCAGTTACGAATCGAGATCTTTTTTTTGTTAGCCATTGAATTTTCGGGCTTCCATCTCATACACAACTACTATTACACTGCACAACCTCACGCACACATTGAATTTTTCTAAGCGAATTGATGTGTTCCATATTTGCCCACGACCAATATAGCATTTTTTCTCCAAGTTACGATCCATTACGAGAAATGAAACCGAATCATGCGAAATTGCTTTACAATCTTGCTTTTTTATTTAGGATGTAGATTATTGAAACTCAGAAATATCGAAAATAACAACGGGATATTATGAAATAAAGTCGATCACCCGAAATCGCTCGAACCGTCGTCGAGGGCGGACGTGTTTCAAGTACGGTCCGTAATTAAATTTGTATATATACTTTTTTTTTAACCTCTTGACAACGTAGCGTCGTGCGCTTCTCGTGCTTCGCCTGTAACTTCAATTTATTTTATTATTATTTTTTTCCGTTAAATCATAACATCGCGCGTGGTTTATGCCGGTTTTTTGTGTCGCGTCGAACATTAACTACTAATCATAATGCCGTGCGGTGTCAAATCGTGTACCACAAATGACGACCACCTTCTTTGGAAGTGCGAATTCTGCAGCAGAACATACCATGCTGCCTGTATTGGAGTGCAACGGACCCGGGAGCGATTTATCACTCAATATGTGGTTCCCATGTGTACCGACTGTCAGGAAATTCTACGCAAGGAAACCGATGTGCGTTTAATGCTGCATCATCAGGAAGAACTTCTGAAAGCCATCCGCTCCCAGAATGACTCAAATCAGCGCATTGCTGCTGACCTGAAAAAGCTTTCCGCTGTGTCAATATTATTTGACAACCTTGACCACTTCTTCATAGAAGTAATGGAAACGCTGACTAAGGTCAACAAAAGCCATGAAGTCGTAAGCACTTCAATCGACCACCATATGAAGTCGTGTGACTCACGTACGGCTTTAACATTAACCGGCATCGATAAATCAAATTCGATTATGTCACAAAAAATTAACAGTTTCCTAGACGAACGGCTCACTAGCCTACAAAACGACATGGCACTTTTAACGAAAAGCGCCGAATCATTAACTACATCACTGACTCACTTCAGCCAAGAGTCAGAACTTCATGAAATCTTAGATGAAGTTAAATTTGTGGCTGCGGCTATCACAGCCCCTAAGTCAAATTCATCGCTTGTCACCCCACCCCAACAGAAAACTTTGGAGGAGGAATTAACAGAAAATCCTCTAATCGAAAACAATACCGCATCTGAGCAGTCACACCATCAACAGCAGCAGCAGCAGCAGCAGCAGCAACAGCAACAGCAACAACAACAGCAACAACAACAGCAACAGCAACAACAACAACAGCTCATACAGACGACTACGAGTGGCGTCATCGCTGACCTGTTTGCTGAACGTCGAGCCAAATTGTCTAAACTACGTGCCGAAGCTTCACCAAAAAATGGTCCTCCTGTGTCTGGATAGCGTACTTTAGGGAATAAACGGTGCTGGAGACAGGACTGGTCTGGATACGACATGAAGCTTAACAATCGGCAGCTTCAAGAAAAAGCTGCTGATAAGGCCAGAGAAAGGAGGAAAAGAAGAAAAAGAAAACAACAACTCTTCCCCATCATCAGTCATCAACCCGTAGAAAATGCTCAAAACAACATTCTACAAGAAGGCAATCGAACTTTGGGTACAGACAAAGAGCTACTGGCCTCAGCTAAAGCTCAATTTGCCGGTCCACCTTCTACCACCGACCACCCAATTGCAGCACTCTCGGCTTCAAAGTTTAGCTTCATACAGGGTGAAACAATAAACCCATACCAACCAGAGAAGCAGAGTCAATCACCCAATATTGTGCAAATAGTGGCTGAAAGTTCTGCACTACTACTGCCTTCTAACAACCAACAACAGCAACAACAACAACAACCACAGCCAGCGAACCAACAACAACCAGCAAATCAGCAACAACAGCAACTACAAAATCAAGATATCGAACTGCAGCAAAGCCACAACATGCTGCCTCAAATCAGGAACACAGACAAGCAATTTGAACTTGACCCGATGCGGCCACCTATTGTACGCCATACTGAACAATCGGCGGAAGGGGACGGACGTTTTTGCGGGCCAGACTACGCGACCCAAGAATAATGAAAATCGTCCGCCTATACCTTGCCTATATGAAGGACCAGCCTGCTACAGTCTGCGTGGATGGAATGACGTCAACAAGTATCAAAATACTGCTTGCATCCGAAGGTCTTCCAACGGCTCCAGACCATCTGCAACGCATCTTCGCAGAAGTTCATCAGGAGTATGGAATGAATGCAACTGAAGCAGCAGCCGATCTGGAAACTTATCAGCGATTCCTGTCCAGTGAACGGACGCACCGCCTGCAGCAACTGCGCGAGAGCACAACCAAATTTCACTCCTCTTCACATTTTCGGAAGTAATGACGCCTTCTTTGGAAGCAGATATGAATGAAGAGGTATATAGTGATAATAATAATATTTTGTCAACCGACACACTTTCAACAATTTCTTCATGTAAACAGAATGCGACTGAAATTTTGATTTACTGTCAAAATTTCAATCGCATGAAAAGCCCAGCCAAAATGAAGGAAATTTATAATAATTTATTAAGTTCGTCCTTTTCGGTTATTCTGGCAACTGAAACTAGCTGGGACGAAAGCGTGCGTAGTGAAGAAATATTTGGAAGTGTGTATAACGTATTTAGAAACGATAGGAACCTTTATGAGTCTGAAAAGAAATCAGGTGGTGGAGTCCTCATAGCTGTTTCTGCCAATTTTAATTCAGAAATTATTACAATTACAAAATTTAATGAATTTGAGCATGTATGGGTGAAATCTTTCATAGCAGGTGAAACACACGTGTTAGCCTCTGTGTATTTTCCACCACTTAATGCTAATAAAATTACATATCAAAAGTTTTTCAAATGCGCAGAAAAAATATTATCTGAACTACCTCCTCAAGTAAAAGTTCACATCTATGGGGACTTTAATCAAAACAACGCCGACTTCATTTTAGACTCTGAAAATGAAAACATCCTTCTCCCAGTCGTTGGAGATAATATCACTTTACATTTCATGTTTGATGAAATTGCTAAATTAGGTCTGAATCAAATTAACCATGTAAAAAACCAAGGAAATTGCTATCTAGACCTCCTTTTAACGAATATTCATGAAGATTTTTGTGTGACCGAATCATTGAACCCAATATGGAAAAACGAAAAGTTTCACACAGCAATTGAATATTCACTATTCATACATGAATATCAAAGACCCAACGACTACGAATATGAAGAAGTTTTTGATTACAAGCTCGCGAACTATGAGAATATAAAAAACAAATTAAACTGTATCAACTGGCAACAAATTTTTAGGGACGAAGGAAATGTCGAATCATCTGTTGGCGTCTTCTACGAAATCCTATCCAACATTATCTCACAAGAGATTCCATTAAAGAAAAAACGACGTCACGGAAACACTAAACATCCAGTCTGGTTTAACAGAGAAATCAAAAGTATAAAGAATCACAAACAAAAAGCCCACAAAATTTACAAAAACACAAAAGCAGTGAACATTTAGCAACTTACTTGGAAATATGCGATCAATTGAACTTGGCAATCAGTAATGCATTTGAAGTATTTAATGCAAAAACTGAGCTTGAAATTAAGTCCTGTCCAAAAAACTTTTTAATTACGTCAAAACAAAATTAAAATCAGACAATTTTCCATCAACAATGCATCTTGACGAACAGGTTGGAGATAACTCGGAAAAAATCTGCAATCTTTTTCAAATTTTTTCAAGAAATCTACACGACATATTCGGAAGAAGATCGCGACCGCGATTACTTTGCATTTTATCCAGAATATCCAAGGAATATTGGTGTCAACCAACTTCAGGTTCAGGATATTTTGCAGGGTTTAAAAAATTTAGACCCCTCAAAAGGCCCTGGACCTGATGGAATTCCTCCAGTATTTTTGAAGAATCTTGCGAAGGAATTTGCATCTCCTTTGTTTTGGCTTTTTAATATGTCACTGGAATCAGGAATTTTCCCAACAATTTGGAAAAATTCATTCTTAGTGCCTATTTTCAAATCTGGCCGGAAATCTGACATACGTAATTATCGTGGAATCGCTATTATCTCTTGCATTCCCAAACTTTTCGAGGCAATTGTCAATAAAACATTATTTTTTCAAATCAAAAATCGAATAACAGACAAACAACACGGTTTTTTCAAAGGCCGCTCAACATCTACGAACTTACTAGAATTTGTAAACTATTCACTGAATGCAATGGATAATGGGAACCATGTTGAAGCTCTTTACACAGATTTTAGCAAGGCATGTGATCGTGTTGACATACCAATGTTACTTTTCAAACTGGAAAAAATTGGAATTGATTCTGGACTCTTGAAGTGGCTTGAATCATATTTAACTAACCGGCAACAAATAATAAAATTCAATGAAAAGAAATCAAATCCCATTCAAGTTACTTCAGGAGTCCCCCAAGGCTCCCATTTAGGACCACTTCTTTTTATTTTATACGTCAATGACATTTCCTTCGTCCTCAAAAATCTGAAAGTGCTAATTTATGCCGACGACATGAAGCTGTACTTGGAAATCAAAAATAAAGAAGACATCAATATATTCCAGTATGAAATTCATACATTCTACATCTGGTGTAAGAAAAGCTTATTGGAACTGAATGTAAAAAAATGCAATTTAATATCTTTCAGCAGAAAATTAACAACAACCAACATTGTAATTGCATTAGGAAATCAGAAAGTAGAAAAGTGTGAAAAAGTGAGGGATTTAGGAATTATCTTAGACTCTAAACTTAATTTTATAGACCACTACAACACTATCATACACAAGGCAAATAGCATTTTAGGGTTTATTAAACGCTTCTGCTACAACTTTCAAGACCCGTACACTATTAAAACTCTATATATTGCCTATGTGAGGTCTATACTGGAATATTGCAGCATTGTGTGGTCTCCTCGTCCAGGTATACATGAAGAAAGAATAGAATCAGTACAAAAACAATTTCTATTATATGCTCTTCGTAAGCTAGGCTGGGCCTCACATCGTCTTCCATCATATGAAGCTCGCTGCATGTTGATTGACATCCAAACATTGAAAGAACGACGAGAATATGCGATGGTTTCATTTGTAAACGATATCGTTTCGCAGCGTGTTGAATCAGCCGAACTACTTTCTAAATTAAATTTTTATGTACCAATTAGACGACTTCGAAATCGTAATTTATTTGCTCTAAACCATCATCGCACGGAATATGCTAAAAATGGACCAATAAATAGCATGATGGATTCCTATAATCAACACTGTGAAGCCATTGACGTTACAATGTCTCGGTATAAATTAAAACATTATTTTAAATCCCTGAGGATACAAAACTAAAAAATTTTATATTTATGTATAGTTAAGAAAAAGCAAATTGTCTATGTACTAGTCTACAAATGGTTGACGAAATAAATAAATTATTCCAGCAGAACAGCAAAGAAAATTTAAGCAAACAACAATGCGAAAAAAAAAATTCATATGAGCATGACCATTGCCCAAAAAAACGGAAACTTAATAGATCCAAAATAAGATATAACAATTAAAAAATAAGACAGGAAATACGAATTTTTCAACAACTGCTGATTCCTATAAATGATTCCCAACGTCTGTTTAACAGAAAAGGCAGGGATATAAACAATGTTAGTTTTTGAATTAATTTTTTGGATGAAGAAAATAAAATTTCGGTATAATTTTATCTTTATCTTTATTTGGAGCAGGGAAAAGCCCGTTTGAGTAGAGCTGCAGCTGTGAGCTCTTTCTCAAATGGGCGCAAAAAACCTCCTCTTCTTTTCGTATCAACAGACTCTTACATAGTTTCCAAATGATACAATGATTGCTTAAATCTACTTAACGAACTATACATAATAATAAACTACCTTGAACTAAAAAAAAAAAAATCTAACGTGTGTTGTTATGTGGAGGTGCGAGTACTTTGTAAAATTTTTTTCGAAGAGTGGAACGAGGAACATTGAAGTCAAATTCGTTGGAACAGCGGTTGAAGGATCTACACATACTTGCAAATGGTTCGTTATGCCCGTAATTTGTTCGAGCACCATGTAGGAAAAGGAACGAAGACGAACGAAGTTGACGATAGGGAATATTTATGTTTAGACGCGACAACAGTTGAGGACAATCGATTTTCGATTGAAGAAGGTCAGAAACAAAGAGCGTTTTTGAAACTTCACGACGTGTACTCAGTAACTCTAGACCTATAAGTTCACATCGCGCATCGTAGCTAGGCAGATTGATTGGATCATTCCATGGAAGGTGTCTTAAAGCGAAACGCAGAAATTTGCGCTGAATTGCCTCGATTAGTAATATGCTATTCTGATAGTACGGTGCCCAAACGATAGACGAATATTCTAATATTGACCTCACTTACGAACAGTACAGTGATTTTAAACATTGAATGTCTTTGAAGTTTTTTGCAATGCGAAATATGAAACCAAGTGTCTTAGAGGCTTTGGAGGTTATAAAAGCGACATGTTCCCTAAACGTCAATTTGGTGTCTAACAACACACCTAGATCCTTAACAACAGATTCTCTCTTGAGAATTGTAGATCCAACCGATTTAGAGCAACTTTTCCCTCGTCAACTTAGGGTGAGCCATAACAAAAAAATTTTCTGTCCTTACTTTTTTATTTCAATTTTTATCGTTAAGTTGTGTTCGGACGAGTTGTAGAACTTTTAAAGGCGCGTATTTTGATGTATTTAATTTGCCGTTAGCTTTAACCAATCAATAGTTATAGAAATTTTTCTTCTTAAACCATCCCAGATTAAAATGTAATTTTCTCAAGATACAGAAATAGCATATCTCTAGTTTTCACATATGTTTAACAATATTAATTGTCCTTCCAAATGACGCCTTTAATTTTTTTTTGTATTTGTCTCAATCATGAAAATCAACATTTAAAAAGGGCGTATTTTTTTAAGAAAAACTTCAATAACTATTGATTTATTGAAGCTAGCGGCAAAATTTGTATATCAAAGTACGCGTCTTATAAAGTTCTGAAACTCGTCCAAACACAACTTTACAATGGGAATTGAAATAAAAAAGTAAGAGCAAAAAAATCAATTTTTTATGGTACACCCTAAGTTGATGAGAAAAAATTGCTCTAAATCGGTCAATTTTTAAGGTACAAAAAAAATTTCTTGATAAAAGTTCCATGAATTTTTTTGCGCTACAATTTTGCCAAAGAATGTAAACGTCTATTTCTGCAAATAAAAAAGTTAGTTTTTGCATTTCCGTAAAAATAGGGACCACCCTAATTTTAATCAACATAAAAAAATGGGCCTTAATGATACAAACCATATTGTAGAACATGACTTTGCTGTAAAGTTTCAAGTTTAGGCGCTGGGAGCATGTTTCCTCGTAAATTCGTGATCTGGACCATAGTGCACTGTTACTATTCTGCTGTCAAGTGTTCTATTTTTATTTTCTCTCGTCATCACACGTCATCTCCCTCTCGTCAAGTTCACCCTGCGTTTTATGAAATAAACGAAGCCATGTAAGTGTGTGCAACCGATATTTGCTTTATTGTTGTAACGCTGAGTGCCTCGACAATGTAAGCAAGTGTGGGGCTTTTATTCCGATCTCCTCAACTTGGTAAAGTGGCAGAATGGTTACTATATTGAGCCGTCACGCTGACGGCCACGGTTAGAATCTCAGTTACGAATCGAGATCTTTTTTTTGTTAGCCATTGAATTTTCGGGCTTCCATCTCATACACAACTACTATTACACTGCACAACCTCACGCACACATTGAATTTTTCTAAGCGAATTGATGTGTTCCATATTTGCCCACGACCAATATAGCATTTTTTCTCCAAGTTACGATCCATTACGAGAAATGAAACCGAATCATGCGAAATTGCTTTACAATCTTGCTTTTTTATTTAGGATGTAGATTATTGAAACTCAGAAATATCGAAAATAACAACGGGATATTATGAAATAAAGTCGATCACCCGTTATTCCAGCAGAACAGCAAAGAAAATTTAAGCAAACAACAATGCGAAAAAAAAAATTCATATGAGCATGACCATTGCCCAAAAAAACGGAAACTTAATAGATCCAAAATAAGATATAACAATTAAAAAATAAGACAGGAAATACGAATTTTTCAACAACTGCTGATTCCTATAAATGATTCCCAACGTCTGTTTAACAGAAAAGGCAGGGATATAAACAATGTTAGTTTTTGAATTAATTTTTTGGATGAAGAAAATAAAATTTCGGTATAATTTTATCTTTATCTTTATTTGGAGCAGGGAAAAGCCCGTTTGAGTAGAGCTGCAGCTGTGAGCTCTTTCTCAAATGGGCGCAAAAAACCTCCTCTTCTTTTCGTATCAACAGACTCTTACATAGTTTCCAAATGATACAATGATTGCTTAAATCTACTTAACGAACTATACATAATAATAAACTACCTTGAACTAAAAAAAAAAAAATCTAACGTGTGTTGTTATGTGGAGGTGCGAGTACTTTGTAAAATTTTTTTCGAAGAGTGGAACGAGGAACATTGAAGTCAAATTCGTTGGAACAGCGGTTGAAGGATCTACACATACTTGCAAATGGTTCGTTATGCCCGTAATTTGTTCGAGCACCATGTAGGAAAAGGAACGAAGACGAACGAAGTTGACGATAGGGAATATTTATGTTTAGACGCGACAACAGTTGAGGACAATCGATTTTCGATTGAAGAAGGTCAGAAACAAAGAGCGTTTTTGAAACTTCACGACGTGTACTCAGTAACTCTAGACCTATAAGTTCACATCGCGCATCGTAGCTAGGCAGATTGATTGGATCATTCCATGGAAGGTGTCTTAAAGCGAAACGCAGAAATTTGCGCTGAATTGCCTCGATTAGTAATATGCTATTCTGATAGTACGGTGCCCAAACGATAGACGAATATTCTAATATTGACCTCACTTACGAACAGTACAGTGATTTTAAACATTGAATGTCTTTGAAGTTTTTTGCAATGCGAAATATGAAACCAAGTGTCTTAGAGGCTTTGGAGGTTATAAAAGCGACATGTTCCCTAAACGAAAATTTGGTGTCTAACAACACACCTAGATCCTTAACAACAGATTCTCTCTTGAGAATTGTAGATCCAACCTTATAGTCAAAGTCAACTGAACTGCGTTTGCGAGAAAACGAGATAACGGAGCATTTACCAGCGTTGAGATCCATACGATTCGTTTCACACCACTCGGTGAATATATCAAGCTGAGTTTGTAAAAATGAAGCGTCTTGAATATCATTGACAGCCCAATACAGTTTAAAATCATCGGCGAAAGAAAGTTTGAAGGATCCAAGTAACAGATTAACATCATTGAGATACACTAGAAATATTAACGGCCCTAGGTGGCTACCTTGTGGTACTCCTGATGGAACGAGAAAGTAAGGTGAAATTGAGTCCCCCAATTTGATAGCCATTTCACGGCCACTCAGGTAGGATTGAAGCCAATCGAGGAAAGATCCAGAGAAACCGAGACGTTCGAACTTCGCAATAGTAATCCAATGGTTGATTTTATCGAATGCCGCCGAGAAATCAGTATAGATCGAATCGATTTGTTGCCCTTTCTGTAGAGTTTTAGCGATGAAAGATGTGTAAACAACCAAATTGGTACTTGTTGATCGTTTCGGCATGAAACCATGTTGATGTTCAGAGATGTAATGGTGGCAGTTGTGTGATAAATAGCCGTAAACCACTTTTTCAAATAACTTCGAAACGGCACACAGAGCACTTAATCCTTTTTTTTTAAACTTAAGCAACTTTCCTATATTTTCAAATACATAACGTGATTTTGATAGGCTAAAACTTACAACTTAAATGCGAAGCATAATATACCATAAAAAATATTGAAGGGATGTTATAATATAGAATGATAATAACAATCATATTTGTAATGTCTGCATGTTGCAGATTGTGGTTCTGCTGCAATTGTAGATGAACCTGCAGCATAGCTTCGAGAGACAAACATATTTTAAAATCATGGATGATCTGAAACCATATACCGTATAAAGAATACTTCCATTCTTCGTGGCGGGGTAAGATTTCAGCATGCTACCGGATTCGCGCCTTCCACATCGCGTTGGTGAGACTGCCTCCTAAGGTGTAGTTGACACGCAACAGCATTTCTTACTCATTCGCTGGATGCCAGGACAGACGCTGTTTGAGCTGCACCTCCTTGGTGGACAGGCGCTCGACAACGCACCTCATCAATCTAGCTAAAGTCACAAGGACAATAGTGTTCAAGCTGCACTACCAGCTTAGTATGCAACCCTTAGATGGCAGTCTTTGTAATCGCTTCACCCGTGGAAGGAACTTGTGTGACGCACGATCCATCCCAGTTGTCGACTCACCATTTTGCAGAACATTATTACTGTTAAAAACAAAGTAGATCACCGCAACTATCACAGGTAAAACCTCAATCAAAAGACGCATGTTGCTCCTTTCTGGAGAGCAAAAAGCACTCCCTACATTTCTCCAGTCGCACTCCAAGGACAGCAGTATAAATAATAAAATAGCTCGGCCATAACCATAACATCACCAAACAAATTTACTCAAATACAATCACATAATGCGTATGATCACATGTCAGTTTTTTTTATGCAAATAGAAGCTGAAATTCAGAAGTGAAATCCACATGTTCTGAAATGCTCAAAAACAAACTGAGCCTACAATCGATATATATGTTCCCAAGCTAAATGGTATCGGAATGCAAAGATGACCAAAGCGTGATGAAACCATCAACCAAAGAAAAACGGAAAATAAACAATATGACTAAAAGGCACACGATCTTCAGTTGCACACCCTCACCCTGCTACTGTCAATTTGACAACATTGCCCAGGCCACGCCAACCAACGTCTCCATGTTTCAGCCGGCAGTCCCCTGTGATCACATGACTAATGGAGGCGTGAAACTTGTATGAACTTGTAAGGACCGGAGGTAGATCGCACTCTGCTTCCCGGGTTTCGACTCAACAATTGAAGCCCTCAAAACAATTATGTGCGATTAAAGGAATTTTCTCCACTGCACAACATTCGCTACGAGGGCTAAAAACTATTCTACAGGCAACAATAACGGCATTGTACACACTTTTAACAACAAAAATTGAGAAGTCAAATGATGCCAAAAAAGTGTTAATGGCAGCTTTTCTTGATATTAAAGGAACATTCAACAAGGTATCCTACAGATCTATGGAAAATTCCATGAGAAAACGAGAGTTTGGCTAAAACATTCTTGGGCAAAAGCATAAATGTTATTAAATAGAGAATTCAAAAGTAATGATTATCGAAAAGAATGCCAATAACTTTCAATATTACAATTTCAAGGTGCAAATCTGAAGGATTAAATATAAATCCTACGAAGACTACGATTTTACCCTTCTCAAGATGACTCAAAACCTCCTTCAACAGTGTATACTACGTTTAAATTTGTCAGTAGAAGAGAAGTTTCTTGGAGTTGATTGAGGTAAAAAAAAACTAAGTTGGAATTCCCATCTAGTAGATTACATGCAAAAAAAAAGAGTTTAAACAAATATTTACCGAAATCTATACAAATCGTAGTGATCAGGAAATAGGAGGACCTGATATTCCAGGCTCAATAATATTTTATGCGAATGGTTCCAAACAAGAATAAATTAGGAGCAGAAGTAAAAGGTCCTGGTACTGATTCATCTGTGCAAATGAGTAAATGGCCTACAGTATTCCAAGCAGAGATATATGCTATTTTGGAATGCCCATCATCTGTGAAAATGCCAACATTTGAATTCTTTTGGATAGTGAAGTAGCATTAAATACTTTAAAATCAATGACTTACATCTCGAAACATAGAATAGATCAATTGTTCTGTCACAACAAGGTAATTTTTGGGTTTGTCGTTATTGTGGAATTGAAGAAATGAAAAAGCTAATCGATTTGCGAAGATTACGTCATTTGATATGTAGTGGTCCAAAACTCAACTTTTGCTCTTAAAATTTAGTTAAAATTATGGGAAAATTAAAAAGTACATACTACCTGGTTGAACACGTTCACAGCTCGGCAAACGAAACGTAAAGCCACATGCTTTATTTACGAAAAAGTTTCTAAGTTACAAGTCTCTAAAAATGTTTTATGAACTTACACAAGGCTAGTCAGACAGAGTTTTGTCCTAGCAGATACCACTTAAAACTTATCGGAAAACATCATGATGACAGATATCGTTTTTGTCATGTAGAGACGGAAGGATCGGCGCATTGGTTGGTTATTGTTTTAGTATTTTAATTAAAGAGATTTTCTGCCTGCGGCTGGTTCGTCTCTGATAGTTCGAAACATTGATCTAGTAAATCAAAGGCGCAGATTTGTTCACAAATGTTTAAAAGAACTTCACGAAGTCTGGGCCTGCTCTCCCAACAAAGTGATTCACTTCATACAATTGATTAATCTGAGCCTATTGATCAATGTCTCTAGCAAAGGAAAACAAAACTTAATTATCAAGAAGTGAGCAGATTTCGGATAGCATATTGACAGTTTAAATTACCAATCACACACAGTTTAATCATTAATCTGAGTTGGTGCACCCACTGCTTGAAACTAGTCCCGTACCCTATATATGTGTTAAAATATCATGAAAAATGTTGCATGATAAATATATCATAAATTTAAAGACTTGCTTGCCAGCTCTCATCATAGTTTTCCGCTAGGAATTTACTTGGCAACTTTTATTCAGATTTTGTTCTTTTTTCTCTTTATCATTGTGAATGTCTTAGGGTGGTTTGCCAATACTGTTATCCATATCATTTTTTGAGACGCATTTGCTTTACGGAGCTGATAGTAAACTACTCTGTCAATTAATGTTTATGCCAGGTTTAACCGGTTTCTTGTACAGCAAAAGTTTACCTCACACTAGATTGATTAGATTTACAAATTGCTGCAGGCTGTATTGGAAGTATTCATGTCTTCATGTCACCATAGTTAAACTACAGTACTAAAAAGTTTCGAGTACTCCACACTGACGAAGTCTGTAAGTCGAAGACGAAATAGACCTATATGCTTAAGGCCAAGCTTTTTTCAAATGGAATGTAGAGGAATTTGCTCGCGTTTACTAGTGATGATTTGATAAGTGATTCAGTTTTATGTTACTTATATTTTTTCAAGTGATTGAGTGAAATTTTAGTTTCAATGTTCCTAATTTTCCAATCATATAATTATTTGCCTATTATATATGCCTCATTGTCAGCATATTGAGATTTATTTGCCCGACTTAAAATGATAATTGATTAAGAATAATCCATTCTGAATTCTTGTCACGAACTTTCCACTTTATTTATCATGGATGGATTACTCATGGATAACAGGGTACAAATGAAAGTCAAAGATGTTTTAAACTGAAACATTCATGACAATATTTTTGTTACTGTTGAAGTTAGATGTCTTGAGAAATGTAATTTTTTTTTTGTTTTTTTTTGACCCTAAGCCATGGTGGAAATCTAAAGTCTAGAGACACGTGTATTTCGCGGGTGATGTCAATTAAATATTATAACAATCGAGAAACAAATGCACCTATAAACATTTCCAGCAGTTTATGGCTTTATCTCATCAGCGCGGTTGGTTTTCGTGATTACTTTAATTGATTTCATGCTTGATCAAATAACAACCATACGCAACAGGAAACTACAATAAATATCAATTGAAACCGAATATCACCCCGGTTCAATCTTCCTAACGTGAGGCGACACGTGTTGCTCACGTGGCAACACTCAGGAGATTCATCGTATGCTAATAACGAAAGGTTGCCTGTTGGTTTCCACCCCAAAGAGAAGTGTTACAATCGCAAATGAAACATCAAAATTGTTTACTAGTCTCAAACTATAAAGAAATAATAAAGTGACTTAAACACCACTATGACAAATTCACACTTTTTGCGAAACCTTCTAGATCGTTTTTTGTGAGTTCAAAAGTGAAGTGACAATTCAGAATATTGGATTTGATAAAATATGTTTATTTGGGTGGGTTAAGATTACAAGGCTCCAGCTTGAATAACACCAGTACACAGTGCACAAGACTTACAAAATGGTTAAAGTGACCATAATAATGAACATCTGAATATTTTGAAAGGATGAACCAGACATGTTCTAAATTTATACGCTTTTAACTGAATTATAGATTTTCGCCGTTTTGCTTATTTTTAAGGCTCTTTTAAGACACAGGAAAATTCTTTTGTCAAATACCCGGCGTTGTTCACATGAACCTTTTTAAACTTTTACAATTGGCACTTGTTTCATTTCAACTGTTCATAATTTTAGCAGCATTATACAGCACCCCTTCTTTTCCTTCGCTCCTGCATAAAAAAAAAATGCTTCAAAGGGGGAGGCAAAATTGAAAATATTGCTATTGTACAAATTACTAGAAATGCTTGCTGGCTGGGAAGCGATAAGTTTTTTCCCAGTAATTTCATGGTCTAAGACTAATGTTCTGACTAATTGAATAGCAGTGTTTTATATTCAGTCTTCTATCAGACCATCCGAAAATACGAAATCGACAGGGGTAAATTTTCCAAACCCCTTCTGTTCGTTTTTTACCCTTCTTTACCAATAAGCACTCACCTGTAGCGGTCGTTGTGGTGGAGCACCCATACTATGGTGGTACATAACGTCATGCTTCAATTGCGATGTCATCTGCGCGTGTGGGTGACTGCTCTGATGTTTCCCAATATCGACTGCTGCTAGTGCCTCGGCCCGACTTAGGATACCATCGTTCAGTCCTGAGAAGATATCACCCTGTAAACCAGAACATATTTAATGGTTGGACTAAAATTAGAACCTTGATGTGGTGATTATCGTAACAATTGGTATAAAATAACTAATTTGACTGATTTTCATTGTAGGGTTCGCAAACACAATTAACCCGCCATTTTATTTTGTAGTGGGATTATCGATAATTTTTTGTTCATTCATAACCTATGGATAATTGTGACAAAAATATTGAAAATTGATCAAATGTCATCAAAACACGAACATGAATATGAACCTTCATGGTGGAAATAAAATAGAAGAAACTATTCATAAACCACGTAGACTTTTATGGCTGGA
>JASCZW010008125.1:0-54730 GCA_034211315.2 Aedes japonicus
AAACTGTAGCGGTATGATAATGAGCCATATATGATGAGTAAACTTCGGAGTAATAAAGTAAGCATTCGGAATAACACGCAGTAGTAAGTTCATCGTTCTTAATTGGTGAACTCACAACCAGAGGGAACGTTGTTTCATGAGCTTTACTCATTACAGTGTTCATCCTCTCACTAGGCGCGCATATTTCTCATTTTGAACCTTTAATCTAAATCCGTTGGGTTGAGCATTATCTCCCAGTAGGATTACTTGTCGTCGGGAATTTAATAATAAGAAAAAAAAACCTCAACTTAAAGATTGGAATGAGCTAGTTAGATGGGGAATTCTTGGGAGGAAAGAAGATAGCATCTCCTATCAACTCCGAAGGTAATCGGAGATCGCCGTTTGATAAGTTCGTTTCCCTATATCCGGAACGAAGAATGCATTCAGTGGCCTTTCTGAGGAAATGAAAATTCTTTCTCGTCCACTTCAATCTGATCCGTGGAAGAGGCAGGACTGTGAAGGTTTTTTTTATATAGTCACGCGGTGTGTTTGTTCAGGTAGTTAGAACGTGAATTATGTCCTAAAGTCAGTGTAACTAATTGTGCGTTTAATTCTATAGTAGGTGTAGCGTATGCAAATTGCTAGGCCAGTGCGGTAATAAATCTGTGCGATAGAAAAAAAGAGGTAACTATCTTAAAAATAGCCAGTACTCACGAACATGCGCTCATAGATTCGAACAGTCGTTCGGCGGCTTTTATTTCCCACTAGCGAAGCCACCTCCCGCTCGGCACACCGCGCCCATTTTCTCTATAGAATACCACTATACTGACCCCACGTGTCGGTGTTGAAGGTCCTAACCTTGGCCAGGGTTAGAAGGGAGCCGCGCCGCCAATATCGCGCTCCAACAGAGCAGTTTTCCCGCCCATCGGAAAACCACCACTGTCGGCATTATCGGAACTGCTAGTGTCTTCCGTGAAGCCAGCGTCGCAGGGGCGACGTGACAAGAGTGAGGAGCAGTCGGTAAGGCAGAAACCAACCGAATCAAATCGTGAGTAAGCTTACAAATGTCCGCATGCATGCGTCGAGTACTATGAAGCGCAAATTCTAAAAATAGGAGATAGACAGAAGGAAAGAAATAATCCGCACCGTAGGTAGAGAGAAAAGAGAGAAGGCTAAGGAGAATGAACGGGAGGGTACCCGAATAAAATTATGTAGAGATAATAAATTACCGTAACTTTTCATTTCCGTAAAAATAAATGTCTTCTTTGATTAATGTTAAATATTCTTTGTTTAATTGTTAGGTAGAGTTTTCGTATAATGAGTGCACTGGTTTGAAGAGATTGTTCACGTTTAATCGTTGTAGTAGTTGTAGATTTCGTTGTTTGTACTCCAAGTTGGGCTGCTTGGGAATCTCAGTCCACGTTGCAGTTTTGTCCTGAAGCGATCATTGTAGTGGTCATTAAAATTTGTCCAGTGATGAAAATAGGTCACTGCAGTGCATTCGCTTCATAAAGGTCGGTCTGCGGTTAGTTTTGTTTTGTTGGGAGATGATAGCTTTTAGTATTTCCAAGTTTTCGCGTCTACTAGTTTGTTCCAATCCTTTGTGTTAGACTGAACTCGCCCTGAGGTTTGAGTTGCCGGGCATCCCAAAACGACAAGTGGTCCTCTAACGAGGTGGCGCATAAGCCATTTGTTTGCTAAACCAAATTTACGGAAACGCCCTAGTAGACTAGTTCAGTTAGCCGACTTCGGGCCGGCTACAAAACATAAATATAAAAGATATATTTGCCTTGTGTCATGGTGTAGATCTATAAAAGTACAATTTGACTAGTTTAGTCATGTAGATGAATGTTTCATGCAATTTGAATCTAGATATACTTATCACTAATTGATTTGTCATACATGTGTTTGGTGTTTTCAAGCTAGGAAATGTTTGTTTACATCTGACATCTTGCCTGTTTGCATATTAAGTTGTAGAAATGTAGCAATACAAGTCTTTCGTATTTTAAGAAACAAACATATCCGTGAAATGGCAAATGCTAACGCAATTAGTCAGGTATGTTTTATTCGTGTCGTTTTGGACGTCTAATGACCGTTTCTGTACTTTTAAATAAGATTAAGAAATATTAAATATCTATTTACATCACATTTATGTATACCGCATTCATGAACCTAATTCAGTTACGCCAGTATGATGAAAAAAATTGCTGTTGATTATACCTTGTTCCATCGAACATTGTTTGCCCGGGTACAATTTCTAGTATGATGTAAAATTGAAGAGTAATCGACCAATCGTCAAATTCGAATCAGTTCATTTAACGCTTACGCCTGAGTTCCCATATGTTTAAATGAGCTACTATGTCGCTTATCACATTGGCGCTAGTTTAAATAATGGTGGCTTAAGAGGATTCTAATTGACCTATTTCTAACATGTTGAAATGGTCGAGTGGTAAAGAGACTGTTAGAGTAAGCGATCAATACCAGCAGTAGGCTGTGCTTTATAACTTATACAATCTAGAAAATAAATTCTTTCATTCTCGTTACAACATTCAAGCGAAGTGGTTCAGTCTCTGGCTCGCTCCCATTCTCTAATAGGTTATGGGCCCAGCGTTTTAGCCATTTTTTTTCGAAATGCCAAGAGGTGGTGATGGAGCTGCTGTTGAAAACAGGGCGTCCGCAGCTGGTTACAGTTCAACGAGTCTGCCATCCATTGGACTTCTAGTGGGTCGAGAAAATTGGCCCACGTGGAAGTTTGCGGTGCAGACATTTTTGGAGCTGGAAGACCTGTGGGAAGTCGTCAAGCTGACGCCGAATGAAGATGGTACAGATCCTGCCGTTGACGCACTCAAGGACAGAAGAGCCCGGGGGAAAATTATTCTCTTGCTTGATCCGGTAAATTACGTGCATGTGCGAGAAGCAAAAACCGCGAAGGAAACGTAGTCGAAGCTAAAAGCAGCATTCGAAGATACGGGACTCACCCGCAAAGTTGGTTTACTGCGAAAATTAATAACGGCGTCCTTAGCAACCAGTGGATCCATGGAAACGTACGTCAACAAGATCATAGCAACCGCCCATCAGTTGCGTGGGATCGGGTTTGATATCAGCGACGAGTGGATCGGTACGCTTTTGTTAGCTGGCCTGCCAGAGGATTATCGGCCCATGATAATGGCACTGGAAAATTCCGGAACAGCGATTAACGGCGATGTCGTGAAGACAAAGCTGCTGCAGGAAATGTGTGTGTCGTCATCATCGTCAGGTGCTGCATTCTCAAGCAATAAGCATCACAGCCGAAAATCGAAGCAGTATGAAGTAGCTCCTCAAGCAAAAGGCCCAAAATGTCGACGTTGCCAGAAGTACGGTCACATTGCCAAGGAGTGTCCTCAGAAGGAGTCCAAAAAAGCTAACGCGTGGTGTACGGTACTGTCAACGATCGCCGAGGACGATAACAACTGGTACTTCGATTCCGGTGCGTCAAATCATTTTGCGAAAACGGAGATGTTGTTGGAAAACGTTCAGCGTCACGGTGGGACGGTCGTTGCTGCCAATAGAAGTGCGATGAAGGTGGTTGCGAAAGTAAGCATGAAGTTGAGGCCAGAGTGCTGTCCCGAAGAACTTCCAATTGATGTTCGCGAAGTTCACGTGATTCCGGAGCTGTCAACCAATTTGCTTTTCCGTGAATCAAATCGTTCAAGGAGGTCACACCGTAACGTTCAACACAGATGGTGTCACGGTGAGAAATCCTGAGGGAAACGTCATCGCCACAGGGAGTCGAACAAATGGACTATTCAAGTTGGACCAACTACCGTCTACGAGAGCTTTGGCTTGTTCATCGGCGGCCTCCGTTGATCTATGGCATAGAAGAATGGGCCACATCAATATGGACAGCCTGCAGCGCCTGAGAAGCGGCCTGGTGTCAGGAATTGATTTCAGCAATACGGTCAAGAAGGATGACAATTGCAAAACCTGCACAATGGGTAAGCTAACTCGTTTGCCTTTCAGCAATGTCGGGTCAAGGGCAACTGAGCTTTTGGAACTGGTTCATTCAGACATCTGTGGACCGATGGAGGCGGAGTCGTTGGGTGGAAATAGGTATTACCTCACCTTCATCGATGACAAGTCACGAAGGATCAGCGTGTATTTCCTAGCCGAGAAATCGGCAGACAGCGTTTTCAAGGCATTTGAAGATTTCCGGCGTACGGCTGAAAGACAAACTGGCAAGAAATTAAAAGTGCTACGTACCGATAACGGAAAGGAGTTCGCTAACAAGCTCCTGGGTCTTCAACTGAAGCGTCTGGGAGTCCGTCACCAGACTTCGGTGGACTACACGCCAGAGCAAAACGGACTGGCAGAACGGGTCAACCGCACCATCGTTGAGCGTGCACGGTGCATGCTGTTTGATGCACGACTACCGAAAACTTTTTGGGCGGAAGCAACTGCAACAGCGGTTTATTTGGTTAACCGTTCTCCCACGAAGGGACACAAACAGACACCGGAAGAGGTATGGAGCGGCAAGAAGCCAAGCCTGGCACACGTCCGTGTTTTTGGGTCGTCTGTTATGGCCCACATACCAAAGCAGAAACGTAAAAAGTGGGACGCAAAGGCACACGAATGCATTCTCACTGGGTTTGATGAAGACACCAAAGACTACCGACTGTGGGATCCAAAAGCGAAGCAAATAATCAAGCGTCGTGATGTAAGCTTCATTCGTGAAGGAGGAGCAGCGGAACTCTGTAGTAATGTCGAGAAATCGGTGGAACGAAAGATCATCCAGATGGACCTTACTGGTGAATTTCCGTGGGAACCGATTCCCTGCGAGACGACACCCATCGTGCAAGGTAGCACCGAGCAAGCTGAAGTCGTACCTATCGATGAAGACAATTCTGATGACGAGTATGATGATACCATGGATGCTGTTCCTAATGACAACGTGACAACTCCTGCGCTCCCGTCGCGCACATCTTCATATCCGCCCGAGTCACCGGCGTTGAGGCGAAGCGGCAGGGAGCGCTACCTTACAGGCAAGTTGAAAGATTTCTTTTTCTCAAGCACTGGATTGCCTTCCGATCGTTTACAGGCGAAACTAACAACAGCGCAGCAACCGCTGCTAGTGATGATCCTGAAGCTGAAGCCTACCGCTTGCAGCAGGGACTTGTTGTTACCAATGGAACGAAGTGTACTTGTGATCCACGCACCCCATCCGAGGCAGTGAATGGTCAACTTAGGGACCTGTGGAAAGCAGCAATGGACGAAGAGTACCAATCTCTAATCGGAAACGGTACTTGGGAACTGGTCGAGCTGCCGCCAAACCGCAAAGCCATTGGATGTAAGTGGGTCTTTAAGACGAAGGAGGATGCGGAGGGGAACGTCGTACGCTATAAAGCCACCAGCCTGGCACAAGGATTTACGCAGAAGTTTGGTATAGACTTTGACGAGGTTTTCGCTCCTGTTGCCAAACAGGTTACCTTCCGTTCTCTTCTCACCATTGCAAGCCGCCGTCGCATGCTAGTGAAGCATGTTGATGTGAAGACCGCGTACCTTCATGGAAAGTTGGAAGAGTCCATTTACATGAAGCAGCCGGAAGGATATTCCACGGGAAACCCGAACACAGTTTGCTTGCTGCGAAAGAGTTTATACGGGCTAAAGCAATCTGCCCGTGTATGGAATCAGCAAATCGACAAAGTGTTTCGGAGAATGGGGTTCAAGCCTTCGACAGCAGATCCGTGTCTGTACGTTCTTCGTAGGGAAAACTCGCTCACGTTTGTCCTGCTTTACGTCGACGATATGCTAATCGTTACTCGAACTGCTGAGGAATTTGCTGCATCTTTGTTTAAGTTGACCTGTTATACCTATAATTCAAAACTACTGAATGTCAAATAATTCAATATTAATAAATTTAATATTAAATTAATCTAATAGTTCCTTCTTTGTTCAAGGTACTTATAACGTCCTGAAAAGAGGATGCTTGACTGGCATTGCAAGTAAAACAACAATGCCCTGTACACCTTCGAAAAAAGTTTGCAATCCTTTGGAACAAAGAATTAGAATAACTCAGAAGCTACAAAAATAAAAATCAATGGTATGATTGCTTAAAGTAGTATTATAAGTCGTTTCCTTTTCTGAACCACGAGATGTTAAATAACTTACTTTTAAAAGACGAAAACTTCGTCTCGTTTAACGTTTTATTGGTTATTTAAGCATTTCATTTGAATCTATATTCGCTTAACTCAACACCAAATTTCATGCAACATATTTGATGCCACACTTCTTGGGCAAAACTATGTAGTGGAAATTATTCTTAATACCGATGGTCGACTGACTGATGAAGACACATGATAGGTGTCAACGATTGATTTAAAGTCAAAAAGAAGAACAAAAAGAAAGAGAAGAAGATACAAGATTACGTGAGTGAAATTAAAAAGTTAATTAGCTTTAACATTTATTTCCAATAGTTAAAATAATAACGATACAAATTAATGAAGTATTGGAATAATCTAGAGATAGATTGTAGAGTAGAAAATATAGAAAAAGGTGAAAAAATGGTAAATTTGCAGAAATTATTTTTATTAAATCATATGCCTTTTCCTATTTTTAGCTTTAGCATGACATTCAATAACCTCAAATTTCCCGAATTGGTACTGAGGGTAACTAAACAATTTATAGCACTTTGCATTGTTTCACAGAAATGCGGTTATTTATATTATAGACACTTAAGATAAAGTACCATCCTAAAATAAGGGTGAATCTTAGCTATAGAGAAACAGTTGTCGGAACAACGAATAAATAAGACCACCTAATCTCCTTTTTTCACAAGAAGGTAACCTTAATTTCCTAAATTTACAATTTTTAAGCTGCCACAACTGGAGCTGTAAATCGCGGTTTTTTACTACGGTGTTTAAAATATTGATATTAAATAAATTTGAAACAACTTTACTATGGTTGTTGGCGCGTATGATCAATCGATTATTCCATATTAAAAACATTAGGATTCAGATATTGTTGCTTGGGGTTTGATTTAAATAATCCATTTGAAAAATATACAATCAAGTACTGATACATTGAAAGTTTTACCAATACCGAAATGTTACTATGTGATTAATACATGAGGTTATTGTTGGGAACAGAGCAAACATTATGTCCTTATAATTAGGTCAACGGGATTCTTGCAAAATCATTGATTTTATGTCTATGTAAGCAGTTGACAGATTTTTTTTTAAAGTTTACTGGCGGGACTCTGAATAGAGTAGAAACCTCTACGCCAGAGCTTTGAAGATATCGTTGCGTAAATCTTTTCGAATCATTTTGCCAGCCGTACACGGAGCATGTCGTCCAAGAAGACGCTGTTGCAAATGATTCGGAAGAAGCCACGTTTGAAATTTTGAATCCGTTCGTGTTTTTCGTCAATTGTCTTTTTGTTATTTCGGTAGTCAGTGTTACGTTTACAAGTTTAACAAGCGAGTCTTTCTCTTGTTTAGATCGATGATATGTGGCATTTATGCTATGAAAGTTATCCGAAGAAGGTTTTCTCGAACCAAAACTAAGATGCTATTCTAAGCTGTTCCTGTTACTTGTGCATTAGAATTATAACTTAACTACCTTTGAAGCATTTCACCAGCCGTGCAAGGACCATGTCGTCCATAGAGACGCTGTTGACACTGCCTCAAATGTGTTACATTTTCAAGTTTGCTTCCCCTTTCTCTCAGTTCATGTCCACTGTTTTGTATGGTGTCGTTTCGTCTTTTTGTTATTTAGTTTGTCAGTGTTTTCTTCAGTCTTCAGTATTAAAATGTCATTTATGTGCTGCGAAAGTCTGTTTGAGCAGTTTTCTCCAGTCAAAAATCGTCGAGATATTTGAATTTCTACCAGTTTTAGTCATGTCTGATGGGTCTCGATAGTCCCAACAGTATAATTTTAATGGTTTACTGATGGGACTTATGAGAGAAGCTTTCTCTTAAAAGAAATTGGGAGGATGTCATGCCTCTTTATGCTAGAAATGTTAAAGGGTGCATTTCGTTACTTCTTCAGTCGTTAATAGGTTAATAGACATCTAGTTCTTCTGTGCTCTGAAAAAGAATACCTCGTCTAACTTCTTTTTAATGACCTATCACATTGTCCGTAAATTTTATAGTTTGGTTGTAGAGTCGTTTGCGTTTAGCATTGTCTTCGTTGCCTTTTTTTGTTTGTCTCAATACTAATCTCTAAGTCGTTTGACCGCTTCAAAGTCTGACAGCAAGTTTTGACAGCCTAACAATCTTGGTCAGCTATTAGATTCACTTTTCAGTGGCAAGGTAAAGCCACTGTCACGCCTGGTCCCTATCTATTATTGAAAAATTATCGAGAAAGAGGCCACAAGTTATAAGATTGTTTGTATACCATTGTTATAATGTGTGGTATTTTTATTATAACTCGATCGAAATGAGGAAATAACAAAAAAAAGAAAGTAGATGCCACGTTCGTAGTTTTTAATAAAAACTTCTACTCAGTGAATCCAACAGTCGGTTCCCTACAAATGTCAATAATCTTGAACACATAGTGTACCAATATATACCTGTCTAGCTAGATTTATAATTAAGCGTGGCTTCGGCTCATCATGTCATGGAACGCTAAGAAAGGTGTTGAAGCCAAAAAGAAATCCCACATCATTATTACTGAGGAAAGAGCCCAACTAGACTGCACCAGCATTCAAGGCTCCCAGACAGGATGTCCGTTGGATCACATCTGTAAAATCAGTGCATCAATGCCAGATATGTGACGTGGCATTAAATCAAAATATTCAAGATGTGATACTACCACGTCAGGATATGTCTTTGGTTACCATCTCAATGCTGATGGTGTAGGCCCACCCATCGCGTCCAGATCACATATCCGAGGGGAGGGGTAAATAGTTGACAGAATTAATTCAAAAACATAACAGCTTATGTTCAACTAGTAATCTCAAACTGATTTGGGAGAGATCAATTTTATTTCTGCTTTTTGCAGGTAGCTTATTTCATTAATAATAGTGTAGTAAAGATAGCCGAAAATGAAAATATTATGCTTTCACTCTTGAAGTGACACTTGT
The DNA here is from genome assembly GCA_034211315.2 of Aedes japonicus. NCBI lineage: Eukaryota > Metazoa > Arthropoda > Insecta > Diptera > Culicidae > Aedes > Aedes japonicus. The sequence goes on from JASCZW010008125.1 coordinate 9,038, forward strand.
TTAAAATTTAAAAAGAAATAGCCACTACCATAAAATTACCATTAGGCCTTACCATAAAATACCGTTAGGCCTTTACAATAACAACAAACTCTAAAATCAGCCTCTGTCTAGATTATGCATTGATTCATATTTCATTCATATCAAAACTTATGCGTGGTTGGTAGTGTGCATTTCATTTGGGTATATTTCAATCCTCCACAACTATTGCGGTAATGTGCAACTTTGAACGTTGCAAGAACGGCGTGACATTGTTTGTTGACTTTATGTTGCGTTCTCATTGACGTTGCGAATGTAGCTCAAAAAAAGCATTTTGAAAACCTGAAGTATCAAAACGCATCATTAGGAACAAAGAGTGCACCTTATGTTGTTATGTTGCTCTGGAGGTTCAAAGTGCTTTTTACAATAAACATCACATGCAATGGAAAATACTAAGTATGCAAACGTGTTGATAAAATTTACTTAGATGCAAGTTTACAAACACACAAACAGATCTCGACTAACTCCACTGTTTGTTTTGAATGGTCTTAGCCAAACCATTTGAGCAACATCAATGGAAAATATCTAGTATCTCGGTTACGTGAAATGAACTCGGCTGTAACAGAATGTGCGTTTTGTTACTGCAGAATTACTTAAATAAAACACGAACACTAAGTGACAAATCTGGTAGCCGACAACAGAAAAAGGGCTTTCTCCATCAACAAACACTTCTGATCCCCTTTTTTCGGAAGCCTTTGGCTACACACGCAAACCTACAGAATCATCGTGTAGGGGAAACTTTCTCTTACATCTTGGTGGACATTTTTTTTCCATTGGGTTGTCCTACGGCCTTTATGAGTGAAATATAGAGCTCAGAAGTGTTTGTGTACAAATGTTGATAGGCCCTTTTCTATTGTTGATCCAGAAATATGAAAGATGTTTCGTGTGCTACTTGGGGCCAGGGTCGCCCCCATTGATCATAGACTTATTTGTCACGAAAATTTGAGATTTTGTGTTCGCAGCTGCAAACTACTTGCCAATTCATACATTTTCTAGCGAACTTATCAGCAAAAACCAATTTATATGTGTTTGGGTAACCTCTTTAAGCTGACGCCTCAAACACTTTTGCCTGAGAAGCTGCCCTAGGTCCACATTTACAAACATTTCGTTGTCCATCAGTATACATCCTTGGTACTGTTATCAACGGTCTTCTCCGTAGACTGAAGTAAAATAACGTCAAGTGGACTCGCCTCCTTCTCATCCAACGGCAAATATAAGACTCCCCAAGCAACCAAAAGTTTGAATTTTAGTTGAGATGAGATTTCAGAAGTTCATATTTAGTTTAAATTTAGTTCAATGAACTTTTTCACTGAATTTTCTTCAAAGTGTCATTAGCATTCAAAGCAACTTGAAAGTTCCAACAAAAAATTCTTGTTGTCATTCAACTCAACCTTCAAATTCATATGTTGTTAGTTGAGAACTTGCTTTGAACTACAAAACATCTCTAACACAAAGTTCCAGCAAAGTACTAGCCGTACTTTTAATCAGCGCAAAAGTTCACAATTCATTTATGATGAACTACTTTCCTACTCATTGAAGTGCACGTAAAGTTCTAAGTTACGCTTTAAAATATGTTAAAAAGAATGTTTACATTTGCAGCGTGATCTGGTGTTGTGCTCTTAGTTTGACGAGATAAAATAGCAAAATTTTTCAAACACATCAAAAAAGAACGACATATTTTATTACCATCGTAGAACACTGTTAGCCAAATGGGATGCGAAAAATCAAGCTGTCACTCAAGAAGGTAAAACTTAGTTAATATGTACTTCAGACTGAGTTCTATTGAGGCTCAGGTAAGACTATAGGGAACAAAAAAGTACTTATGCATGGAATCAACGCTTCGAGTAACATCACAGCGCAGACCCATAACGTTTATGATACTTTTGCTGCAATGAATAGCACACTCTGCTAGCTCTCCTGAACGAACCATTCGAGAACTTCAAAGTTTTCTTTAGAAGTTTATAAGAATGCTGCCAAAACATTGAATGCGAACTAGAAAGTTCGGTTGATAACATAAAAAGTAAGCTGAATAGAATTCTCATCATTATCCTTTGATTAGCTGGTTAAGCCAAAAAAAAACACCCTTTTATCAGAACCAGAAACCGAAATTTTCGCCTACTTCGCCCGCTTGGAGAAACAGGTGAGAATGTGAGAAGCGAGAGACTATTTTACGCTCACAGCAGTTTTCGCGAGAAATGCAACGGCGATTCATAATTTTCGGAGAGAATGAGTGGCTGTTAAAAGGTTTCTTTTTCAGTGAATCCTAGATGCCGATTGTTATTTTTCACTTACTTTTTGACACCTGAAAATGCACCAGTCTTCATGCTCGTTTTATTTTGATATTATAATTCGATAATGATGGTCCATGGCGGTACCAGTGTGCACCGGCTTTGCCTTATTTTCGGTTTCTACTTCTCTACGATCTAGGCAGCATGTTTTCAGTGAAAAATGTGACATGAATAAATATTTTCATTGAATTTTGGAGCGAGATATTTTCGCATATGCAAGAGAGAGGATAATGAATTATCGGCGAAAAAGGAGAGATGAAAATTTGAAAGGTTTGCTACTCATCGACAACCTGCACTGCAACCTGCTTGAGAGAGAGAGCATGGTTTTCTCTCAGCTGAGTGAGAATTTCGATCTCTGATCAGAACTTTTGGTTACTTGGGTCCTAAATTCTATAATTTGGACTCTCTCCATTACCTCTTTTCATACTTTGTCGATTACACACTTACTATACACTGCTCTGAATAAGTAATAAAAAGTGAATAAAATTTTCAACTTCAGATATAAACACGATAAGTTCAATAATTCTAGTTACGTATACTTCGAACTCAAATGAGTTGATGGCTTATCCAAATCATTGCGAGATACATTGAAGTGTGTTGCTGATTTTATTTTTGGTAAAATAACTCTAACCTCGCCAATAAAGACTGTATTCGGTGAAATTTGGACACACAAAATAAGTCACCAAAAATTTTCCTTGAGCCCGATTCTTTTCAAATTAAATTCAAATTCAAAAAAACATTTTTCAATTGGGCGAAGTTCCGGACTGTTTGGATGGTTGACGTCTTTTGGCAGTACAAAGACTCACACTATTATCCTGCGTACCAGTCCGCGACCGGACCGGGCGCAGCGGCAAGATGCCAAATCCGGCCAAAAGCAGTACGTCGGGCCATCGCGTGAGATCTCAAGAAGGGCAGAAGTCGTTTTTGGAGGCAATTCGTCCTTGAAGATTTTGTCCGTTGACAGTCCCAGAGGTGATGAAGAGCTGACTCATTTTGCCTCATCCGCAGATCGCTTGCCAGACAAGGAATTTTGGCGAATTTCGACAGTTTCTTCTTCCGTACACTCCTCCGGAACGGCCGGCATGAGAGGTGGCGACGTAGTGTTCCTGTCCTGGCGTTTGTCTGGTGTCGGCTTTAATGTAGGTCTCATCGTCCATCACAACGCAGAACGGTCTCAGGGAGCCACTCCCTGTACAGTTTTTCTTCCACGAGTTTTGGCCACCGGGTTCTGTTTGTCGCTCCCGGTTCGATGCCTTCTGGTCCTTGTACACGCCGCTAATACTGGACCGTTTCATTGTTTTCTGCACAAAACAAACTGAAAACTTTCGCTCTTTTCGCAACATCTCTTGTTGGCGCGCTATTTCTTCATTCGAAGCCATCACTGAAATCACTCGACCGATTTTCACGAAACTCATAACACAATTGACACAACACAATGAAATACATTCAAAGTTAAAATTTTCAATAATTTTTACCCACACGCTTAAAAGTTACGAACAAATTGCGTGTGTCCAAATTTCATCGAATACAGTCTTTAATTGCTTGGCTTGTCTACTCGGAAACCTCAAATTTATAATAGGTACATTTGAGGATCCAATTCTACTTCCAGTGTGTTGTATTTCGAGACTAAATATGGTTTAACGTTAATAGTTAAATCAACCTTAAAATTAACCGATACGTTTATACACTTTTCTAAACGGATGGTAAAACCAAATCCTCGAAGACGCTCGCAAAGCGCATGCTCGTATGCTTCGAACCTACCAGCACGGTGCCCTGATAGACCGTTATTATAAAAAATAAATGTCCATCAAAACCAAGTATATAGCTCGATTCTTGAGGTAGTTCTGTCCTTCTGGACCAATTCTTAAAAAAATCCCTAGGAGGAATCTCGAGAAATCTTAATTTTAGTTTTTAGCTAAAAAAGGTAAAAAAAATCCATATTCAAATTAATTAATATCATCAAAATACCTAACATGAACGTCCGATAAGTGATCCGAAGTCGATTTCAGCCAGTTTGTATTTATTACCATTATTACAATTATAAATATTTACAACTGACTTAACTTAAACTGACTTAAGTACGTTTTTGTATGGCCTAGCATGTGATTTTTAATTAATTATGAATAAATAATATTTTCTTTAGAATTGCATTCTTCTACTCATCACCGGTGATCATCAAAGTAGGCTGTTAAACGTAAAAATCTGTCTCTTCATCAAGCTTCAGCAATTGAATGTTTCGTGTGATAAACGTCAGAAAGCCTATGTGAAAAAAGTGCGTGTGCAGAGTGAAAATGGATCTTCATGGAAAAAACAGAAATCTGGTTTGCGTAATCTGTCTTTCGAAGGCATCATCGCTTCGATCGATAACTGAAAGCATAAGAGTTGTTATCCAAACGTTTCTGCTAGATTTTGAATCCAAACAAAACTTTTATCCGTCGGTCATCTGCGGAACATGCCGCGTGGCTTGTGGGGAGTATAGCAAGGGAGGTAAAAGGATCCCCATGATTCACAATTACAATCTCCAAAATTCAATTGTCACGCGATTCCAAGGTATGTGCAAATGTGAAATTTTTTGTCGCAGCACTGAGTAGAAGCAATTTTCCAGGTTTTCAAGCTAAGAAACTCAAGCGCGAAAGACCCAGATCCAGTCCAGACACAGAAGATGTTGGCGGATCTAAGGCGGTAGCAATTTGTGAAACTTGCTACAGCAAATACGGAAGAGGAAAAAGGCACCGTTGCACTCAGTTCACCCGAATGTCAAATTTGAAAAACATGCTGAAAAAAGGAGAGTCCTCGTCGGGGTCGAGTTCTACAGATGCGGCAGTAGCTGACTATATGCGTTCGAAGCCAGAAACACCTGGTAAAATTTTTTTTTTCGAATTTCACCTAATCTTAAAAAAAAATTTCAAGATGGCAAATACATTCTGCGTAATCTTCGTGGGAAACCGACTGTATTCAAGAAGGATACCTCTCATCCAGGACATTTCAAGAATCTACGTGCAGATTCTCTGTTTAAGTTCAAGGCCGAGAACAATCTGAGTATGAGGAAAACCTTGGGTAATTAGTACTTTATTTAGAACTAAGTGTTTGTTATGTAATCTATTCATTATTTAGGTGTGATAAAAAGTATTCGCGCATCGGGAGTAAAGATCGAACCTGGAGTACGGGAGAAATTGGTGGAAAGGAACCGACAGCTTAAGGATTTGTTTAAAGTAGTACAGTTATCTAGTATCACAGGAAAGGTAGGATCTTCGTCGGATGAGGTTGTTGTATATTGCACTGATGTACCTGAGCTGATAAACAGAATTAAGCGTTCAAGACCAACTGCTGAAGGCGATTTTCTTGTGAAAGTTGGAATTGACGGGGGTAGGAGCTTTTTCAAGATCACTTTATCTGTGATTTCCCCACAAACGGAGCATCGGTCTGACAATGACTTCAAGGATGGCGGTGTAAAGAAGCTGTTCATCATTGCACTTTCACCAAACCTCGCAGAAAAGTGCGACAATATTTCTCCGATTTGGATAGACTTACTCAAACTGCAGGAGCTCGATCATTTGGTTGCCGGGGACCTCAAAATTATAAACATTTTAATTGGCATAATGGCGCACTCCTAGAAGAACCTGTGTTCATATTGCGAGGTTTTCAAGAGTGAACTTGGTATATCTAATGGCATCTCGAGTACCAAAGGAAGCATCAAGGAAAATTGCACAAGAAAAGGAAAAACTTCGCAAGCTGTGTGCATGCTCTTTTGGTTTCCGGTAACAACGAAGAGAACATTTTGAAGCTTTGCCCACCTCCGCCACTGCACATCACGCTTGGAGTCGTCAATACGATTTTCAAGTTCCTCGAGAAAAAACCACCAGATTGGGTAGATTTGTGGGTGAACGAAGCACAGGTGAGACATCAACAAATGGCATACGGGTTCACTGGTAGAGCCTGTCACGCGCTTTTGAAAACTGCCAAATGTTTGGCAGAAAATCCCGATCTTTCGGATTACGTCACGGTAAGCTATTCTACTTAATCTTTAACCAATTTCTTAATAATGTTACGATTATCAGGTTCTGAATAATTCAAAAACGTGTACGCTAAATGTTTTTCTTTCAAACTTGAGCATGGTTTTGAAGAAGCAATTGATGGTTTTGCCAGTAGCTGGGAAAAGCTGCAGCTTCCATATACGTCGAAGTACCATATTTTAAAATATCATGTTCCAGAGTTCTGCAGAGACACCGGAAGAGGTCTTGGTTTACATAATGAGCAAGCTTCGGAGTCCGTTCATTCGGATTTTGACGAGATTTGGAAGCGGTATAGAGCACCTAAATCATCCCAGATTTACAATGATCGGTTACTAAGTGCTGTGATCGACTATAACAGCAATCACATGTTTAAGCTTTTAATAACGTTTATGCTACAATCAATCTCGGTTTACTTTTCTACAATATATGCATTAGCACTGAACTGATATTTTACCTTTTATTCGATCAAGCATAGAAAACAATACCTAAACCAAACTAGCACCAGTAAGCCTTATAAAAAACGTACTTAAGTCAGTTTGGTCAGTTAAGTTAGTTGTAAATATTTATAATTGTTATAATTGTAATAAACACAAACTGGTTGAAATCGACTCGGATCACTTATTGGACATTCATGTAGGTATTTTGATGATATTAATTAATATGAATATGGATTTTTTGATTTTTTTTAGCTAAAAACATTTATTTTTTATAATAACGGTCTATCGGGGCACCGTTACCAGCATTGTGTCAACCACCTGTTGAAACGCTCTTGGCGCTGCTTTCACTCCGGGAGCCAAACGGATTACTTTATAGATGCTCCGGTGAGTGTTGATGGCTAGCAGCTTACTGGTTGGTTCATCGATTTCTAACTGCAGATAGGACTCGGACATATCGATGATGCTAAAAACCTTGCAATGAGCAGGCTTCCCAAAGATGTCTTGTGGGAGGGGCAAGGGGTACTGGTTTGGCTGGAACGCTTCGTTTAAACCAGTGGAATAATCCTCACAAATTTGTATGCTCCCATTCGCTTTTCGGACAACCACTATCGGAGCAACCCACTCCGAGTAGTCGACCGGCGTGATAATATTCATACGCTCCAACCGATTCAACTCATCGTCCACAGTGTTGTACATAGCATACGCCACCGGACGTTTGAGACGGAATAGTGGCTGCTGGTCCTGTTTGAGTTCAAGTTTCACTGCAGTTGTGGTGAACTTATCCAGTTCGGTACTGAAGACTTCGGTATACTGGGACTTAAGATGATCCGCTACCGAGGACGACACGGAGATTTCGTTGCAGAATGCACTCATCGGAACCGAATCTAGCTGGAACGCTTCTATCAGATCCAGTCCTAGGATGAGCTATAAGAAATAAAAATATGTAATATATATAAAATATATAAATATAAAATATATAAAATATATAAAATAATATATGTGAAATAAAATATATATAATATATAAATATAATCTATAAAAAATATATAAAAATAATAAGAAAACAAAAATAGGAATAAAACATCATACTTAAAGTTTGTATTTTATCTTTTATTGAATAACTATTTTTGTATAAAATTTACATGTCAGGTATCTTCGGCATTTTGATAGTTGGCAACTTGCACTATATGAATCTTAATGAGATTTGGTTTAAGGACATAATATCAAGTTGTTAGGGATCTGGAAATGTAAGTTTGAGATTCTTCATACTAATTCCCATACAAACTTTGAACAGCGTGTGCAAAGCGAAATTAAAACCAAATGTGTTAAAAATTTTTGGGGACTATCTGAACCCAAATTGATGTCGATTTAGCTTAGGGGAGCATATATTTCTGAATTTTGCATCAGCCTAATGAGCTTATTTCGCACCACGTCCACTGACGTTTCGACGATCTTCGTATCTACCGTCACACGTTGGGACTTCCGCTTGAACTTCGGACGAGTCTTCTGCGCAATTTGTAGGTATTTTCTTTCGAGTCTTCTTTGTGGCCGTAACGCATGCACTCGTCACACTGATGACTTTTGAAAGTGCAATCCCGGCTGTAATGCATCAGCCCACAATTCCAACATGAACCAGACGGCTTCTTTTCATTCCAATTCCGTTTCGGGAAAACTCCATGCTTCACCGTCAACTGCTTCCGGAATTACTGCTGACGTCTACTGATCGCGTTGACTGAACTCGCAACACCCTCGATCATAGCCGTATCAAACGCTGGCATTCGGTGAACAGTTTTTCCAGGGTGACATCCGTTTTCTCGCTCGATTCGGGTGAGAATGCTGGTGCGGATCTCAGCATCGGTTTCGGCTTTTAATCCTCACACAAACATTAAACACTTGAATTCCTCCTCCGACAGCTTCGGAAGCTCGAACTCGACGCAGCATTTGTCTGTCGGAGCCTTTGTGGTCTGCAGACACCGGTAACGCTTGCTGATCACCGATTCTGCTGTTCCGAACAAACCCGTTAGTTGACCCGTTGGTTGAAGTTAAAATCCTTGGGAACCTCGGGCCAAATGAAACTCATGAAGCGTTCATGCTCTGCCGTTCCCAACTTTCAGACCAGTAACCTCACTTTTGCTGCATCATCTAGCCTTGCAGCATCTTTCACGAAAAACTCGTCATACCGGGCGAAAACCAGGTTGCGAACGTGACTCCTTCTTCCACGTCGTACCGAAAGTCCTTAATGTTCGCAGCGATCGAATCAAGGATGGTTTCCGGACTCCCCGAAACCTGCAACCTGAGGGCAGCGTCACGATTCTGCTGCATAAACAATCGCTGAGGTTCCTGTGCCTCTCGTTGGCTGGGGAGAAGCTGGTTCGTAACAGTCTGCTGTTGCTGCAGCTGCTAAAGGACCTGCAAGATTAGCGCTTCTGTCGGAGGTTACTGCCGCGATTTCCGCTTTACACTACGAGAACGTGAACAAAATCGCGAAACCCGAGTCACCACTGTTGTATCTCGAGACAATGCAGTGGACGTGATACTTCGGACTAAATCTCGGACTAAGTATGGTGTAACGTCAATAGTTACAACCTTAAAATACGTTTATACGTTTATTAAAATACTAAAGTAGTAAAGTCTAACATCATAAACATAGCAATTTGAAACTTTATTTTGATATCAACATCACATTAATATCAACATCAAAAATAAAAAAAAAGCAAGATTGTAATGCAATTTCGCATGATTTGGTTTCATTTCTCGTAATGGATCGTAACTTGGAGAAAAAATGCAACATTGGTCGTGGGCAAAAAAGCAACACATCAATTCGCTTAGAAAAAGTCAATGTGTGCGTGAAGTTGTGCAGTTGATTAGTAGTAGTAAATTCAATGGCTCACAAAAAAAAATCTATCCGCAATAGAAATTGGAACCGCGGCCGCGCTGCGTGACGGCTCTTCATTGTAACCATCCAGTCACCATAACATGTTGAGGTGATCGGAATAAAAGCCCTACAGTTGCTTCGGTTGTCGAGGCACTCAACGTTACAATAATGAAGCAAATGTCGGCCGCACACACTTACATGGCTTCGTTTATTCCATAAAAAGCATGGTGACTTGATGAGAGGGAGGTGAGAGTGTGATGAAGAGTGAAAATAAAAATAGAACACTTGACAGCGGAACAGCAACAGTGCCAAATGGCGTAGCGGCGTTCTGTGTCATTGTCTCACCCATATTGAGAAGTTGTTGACGGTTGAACAAAAACCCAACGGTTGCTGCGACTGTCGAGACACTGAGCACACACTTGCATGGCTTTGTTTATACCATAAAAATCTTTGTGGATCATGATGGGCAAAATCGCCTTTTCAGAATCATGCGAATTTCTCAAGATATGATTGCAGAAACTGCACTTGCATTTTTTGATACAATTTCAACTTTTGGGTGAACATTTGATTTCACTTCACAGTTGTCTAATTCGATATCACATTTAGTTTTCATCTTGTTGTAATCTTGCGTTTACTTTTCTTTGAGAAATTTCGCCATGTTTTCATTGCCTTGACAGATTATCAACTATCCCAAAAGCTCTCAGTGATAACAGGAACAGTTTTAAATTTGATGTCACAGGAATATATGTTTGTTGTCAATTTTGATCTTTTAACCGTTAAAACGACCAAAACCACAGCAACCTGAGTAATCATTATCGGCAATTTCACAACATCATGTTGAGTTTTCAGTTTGATCTCAAACTCTTCTCGGGTACCTGACTTCCAACTTCTTCATTTGACGTTTGTCCACTGAACCGGCATCTGTCGCAGTGACAGCCTAGCTGTCAAGGAAGAGCCCAATGGGAAAATAAGGGATGGGATAGCTGAGACCGTGTTCCCAGTTCTGCTCCAGTTGTTTCCAACAGGTTTCAGGCTCACTACAATGACAGGTGACAGTCTGAAAGTCAGTTTGTGTGAGTGCGATTTTACTACAAAGCTGTGGTAACACAGCAACTTCGGTCCAACATATACAGTGCGATTGTTGAACAGTTCCTGATCGATGGCATCGATTACAAAAAAAAAAGGCTTGTGGAATTTGGATCAGATAGAGCATCGGTAATGATACGTTCCGACCGATCCATCAAGAAGCTGCTGAAACGTGACTGTCCTCGTGCGATAGTTCTAGATGATACAAAGTATCTTGGCATTAAAGCCATTAAAAACTCTGCATCCATTTGTCACCCCGATTGCTATAGTTGAAGTCACTTGTCAAAAGGAATTTGGATCCGTTTTCCGAACTCGTATTGATTTCTCGTTCCAATCCACAGTGGTCCAGAATGCGAATTTAGCTGGAAAGATACAAAAAGATACAACATGCGAAATTGTCTTCTACAAAATTGTTTCTAATAACAAGGCGCTTGTTTTGGTGTGAAGGGGGTTGTCCTTATTTTCAGAGAAATCGAAAATCTAAATTTCTTATGTCCATAAATAAACGCATATTTTCTTCGGGAAAAGTAGTAGAATTAATAATTATAAGCAAACTTTAATTAAGTAATTTTTTCTGTACCTTTTGATATGACCAAATTAGAGCATTTTTTTTCTACGTAGCTAAGGATGTCCCTATAAAAATCAGTTTTTTTGTATCAAAATTTTCAGCCAAGTTGTCTTCCCATTGATTCTAGAACAATAACAAATTTGTGTGCTGAAATCGTCTCTATGTATGTCAAACAAAAGTTATAATGGTTTTTTGTAAACAATATTTGCCTTTTAAAATAACTAGATATGAGAAGAAAAATTAGTATTTTCCATTTAATTCCAACTACCTCTGCTTATCTTGACAGGTACGCGTATTTCGTCTACAATGTGCAGACTTCTTCAATGTCGTGTCCCAATAACCAGTCGAGTTTTTAGTACGAGACACTGAAGAAGTCTGCACATTGTAGACGAAATACGCGTATCTGTCGAAGATAAGCAAAGTTAGTTGGAATTAAATGGAAAAATACTAATTTTTCTTCTAGTTTCTAGTTACATGTCATGTTGCTAAAGCCTCTTGAGATAAATGGTTTTGGAATGCAAAGATAATGCATAGCGTGTTCAAATAATTTACTGATCTGAGAATGGAAAATTATATGATATGATTTAAAGGTCATTGCACAGGTACGCCAACCAGCGTCTCCATGTTTCAGCTGATAGTCTTTTGTGATCACGTGAAGGCGTGAGGTAGGAACTTGTGAGGACCAAAGGTCGGTTGCACCCTCCTTCGAAGTTGTCAACTCACCATTTGAAACCTCTGGTACGCAATGAGTTGCTAGATCACTAGAACAGGCAAAAACCGCCCAATATAGGTTACCAGCCCTAAAAATCAAACGTTTCCTCGGAGCTATAATTTTTAAGTGCTTCGACTTTACTCACAGCTGGTGCAATTTCATCTTTAGACATTACATGACCCAATGAATCAAGCTCTATTACTCTGAAAATGCACTTAGTGTGATTCAGCAGAATCTCTTTCCACTTGAGTGTATCTTACACCCGGTGTAAGCTAGAACATATTGCTTTTCGACTTATTCAAAAATAATAATGTCGTCGATATAGTTGATCGTGTTCTCACATGCTGCCAAGATCTGCTCAAGAACTTTTTTATAAAATTTAGGGCATGAGCACGATTAACCGCCCGACGTTGCTACTCCTTATTACACAGAGAACCAACAGATGTCGCTTGGGACTAGCATACATCCTCAATGTGTAAAATCGGGTGATCCCAAACAAACGCAATACCGACGCCGGCCTCACCTGAATGCATGGCAAATAAGGAAAGGGTGGGAATATTTTGACTTGATACTCATTTTATTGGAAGCCGAGCACACCTCTGCACTTCCACGAGAAATCACTGGCACATTAACGTAGGACTACGTTTCTCTTTTCTTAACCGGGTGTCATTTGAAAATTTTGGAAAATGAGAGCGTTACGCAAAAGTGAATGGTTTTTGAACGCTAAAAAACTTTCGTCCAATTGAATACAATGACTCTATTCATATACCATTTGATCAGAAAAACTGAATAAATGTTTGCATTGAAATTACAATTAAGTGCTTTTAGTATAGTTAGTTCAAATTTTTACTTAAAAATGGTCTACTTTTGCTCCCATACAAATCTCCGTATGAACAGATTGAAAATATGATTTTTTCCCTATTCGGGTCTTCAAATTGTCTTCTTCTTTTTATTTCATTTTGTTTCATTCCATAATGAATACAGAAATAGACACACCCCTCAGCTGTAAAAATTATTTTGATTTGTTGCCGGTATCTGATTTTATAACTGAGAGCCTTCCCATCTACAGAATTTTGCTTCGTACTGAATTTTCGTGCCTCTCTCCATTCAGTGCTATGCTATCAACGCTAGTATATAGCACGCGAGATGAACCGAAAGGATTTCAGTTTTCTACACGAGCTATCAGCTGGTGGTTCGGACAGGGCTTTGTCCACCTGGTTGTTGTATGGGAGTGAGAGTCAGATCAGCTAGTTACAATGCAATGATAAAATCTCGGGCCACTGAAAACTGGCCATTCGTCCCTTATGAAATCATTTCGGATCGTCTTGCGTGCTACATACTACAAAGGTAACCAATAAGCATTATCATATGCAGCAAATCAACCCTAAATCGGCATTTCAGATGCTACATGCATTATATTAGCATTATATCAGCATCTAGAATGCTATCTGTTTGTAAAGCTGCATTTCAAATGCTTGTAGCCTGTAATAAGCATTTCAAATGCAAAATAGCATTAATGAAGCATTATCATAGCATTGCAGTAGAGCAGCCGTATAATGGGCCAAAAGTGGCATTTATGTTGCATTTAAGGCAACTTAAGTGCTTGATAGGCTGCCGTAAAGACAATCTTAATTTAAAAATTCTTGCATTTTTCCTGAATTCGAATTCTCCATAGCGGCTCTTACTACTTTCGTCAAATCCTCTTAGGCGAAGCCGTAGGAGATTCAGTCTGATAAACGACGCAACCATTGCTGCAGACGTGATGACAAAATTCAGCTTTGGTCCAAGCATCTTATCGTCTACCAAATCAACCACAACAGACAAAACATTTGATCGGAATACCGACAAAAAGCTCCGTTTGAAATTCGGATGACTTTTCCTCAGCTTTCTTTCTGCTTGCTTCCTGACTTTGTCCACAAATTTCCTCAAATCGGGCAGCATTTGTAGCGCTCTTCTACACTGAAAAAAAAGAGTGTTCCAGAAAATGAAAGCGGACCGTGAACTTGTTCACGTTTCCAGGATTTTTCCCTTTAAACGTTATTGAGTTCATGATTACGTGATGCAGTTCATGGTGTATATTTGCTTGTTCACGAATTCATGACTGCAGTGCACGGATCTTGGCTCGGATTTTTATCCGTGTAACAACTTCATGTTTTACCCAACTAAGTTCACAGAATTTCAATGGAAAAACGAATAATCCTGTAAAACCACAATTTTATATCAGTTTTATCAAAAGCTCTAAGGTAATTCTTGTGATCAAAAACATCGGCATGCGTCAATTGGTCGATATTTTATATTCAGTCTGCACAGTTAAAAAGAAACATTGAATTTTCTGCGTAATCTAATGCACATAAAGGGAATGCTAGATTTGGCAGAAAATAATGGGATACGTAAATGTAAATTTAAGCCAGATAACGCCTGAATCTAGCCTATTGTATGAAAGATTTCAAACAATGTTGTATGGCACAAGAAAGATTGCAAGCAATTTCGTTGTTTACGCCTCCTTTGGCTTGGAATTAAACGAAGGTAAATTTTACACGATTGTTATGATTAAAAAAAAATTTCCGTGTAATTTAGTTAATCTTTGCACTAAAATTTACAGTAATGCATACAATAGTGATTCTTCAGTCAAAAGGAGCTCCTGTCAAGTAAAATTAAAACAAAAGTATGTCATGAGCGAAACTTCGCCTGTGACAGACATGTAACCAGATCTTCTAAGCGGTATGTTTTTGAACCGGCTCACAGTGGCACAATTCTGAAAAAAGACGGCCAAAAACATTTTCACCCTTTTGTCGTCATTTTATCGAGTAGGTGTCTTGAGAAGAGTTGCTCAAAATATTATTCCGCATCTTTTGAAAAAACACGCCCAACCTTTCATAAGGGCATAACTACACTTTCAAATTCTAACTTTTTCCAGCTACGAGATAACGGGTTGTTGGCTTTAACAAAGTTGTAGAACAAGTAATTTTAAGAAATGTTACTGAAAACATCAAGTTTCTAGAGCCTAACGTTAAAGAGATATAAATGGTTTTCTTTCAGCACTACCTTATAACTGTTTTTTTGACATAATTAGTACTTTGTTCAAATTTGACGATTTTAATATGTTCTAAGAAATTGTAGGAATTATTAAAATACACATTTTTGCTCAACACAACAATGCTCTTTGATGACCACAATTTGATATATGGTGATTGAAGTGTCTATATAACGTCATAATCAACCGCCTCAAAAAGGGTGGGCGGGTCCTGGCGGGGTCTAAAACAGGTTGTATTTAAAAGATTATCTTATGAACAAGTATTCCTGAAATTTTCAGCATTGGGTACTGAAGGGTACCTAGTAAAACGTCAGTTTGAAATAGTACAAGTTACAAGCCAATTTATATTCCACATGTAAGGTAATGTTCAACAAACTAAAAAAATAAATGTGGGTCCTGGCGGGGTCTCAAATTAATTGTGTTTGGAAGAGTATCTTATGAACTAGTAATCCTGAAATTTTCAGCGTTGGGTACCAAAGGGTACCTAGTAAATCCTTATTTTGAAATGGTATGAATAGCAACAGTATGTGACGTAATGCTCAACAAACTTGAAAAAAGCTGGGCAGGTGCTGGCGCGGTCTCAACCCGATTATATTTGAAAGATTTTCTAATGAACTAGTACTTTTGAAATTTTCAGCGTTGAATATTGAAGGGTACTCAGAAAAATCTTTGTTAGAAATAATACTAGTTATTAGTCAATTAATTTTGCGAATGTATCATAATATTCAACGAATTAGAAGGAGAGTGGCCCCTTGTGCTCTGTTAGGTACCGAGTCTAATCAAAATGCGATATATTGTTGGTAAAAGGTCAAATTGTTACTATTGTATTTTGAAATTCAGCACTTTTGTAGATAGAATGTTGAGCATTTAACGTGATGTCACTACTGATGCTTTAAATTGCTGCTTGCGCTTCGCTGTGGATAACTTTATAAAGGGAACATGCATAAATTACGTTGCATTTCGGGGGGTGTAAGGAGAGTTTCAGAAGTATGGACGAGACATATATTTCAAGGACTTTTTCAGCAAGGGCTATTTGATTTTGTTTACATGTTTGAATGCAAAATCAGATAGGTTCTTTTGACAAATTATAAAATTTGTTGAACATTACCTTACATGTGAAATATAAATTGGCTTGTAACCTGTACTATTTCAAACTGACGTTTTACTAGGTACCCTTCAGAACCCAATGCTGAAAATTTCAGGAATACTTGTTCATAAGATAATCTTTTAAATACAACCTGTTTTAGACCCCGCCAGGACCCACCCACCCTTTTTGAGGCTGTTGATTATGACCCCAAGCAACACAGCTTGTATTAAACAAGTTGAAAGTACTGTTAAATGACCAAAACAGGTTTTAAATTAAGGTGTATAATACTTTATTTCATACTTTAATATGACGCAAAAAGCGCAAAAAGTGAAATGGAAAAATATATCCTCATACAAATAAATAACATCGCCAAGCATGGGATTTGAACCCTAGTCCTTGGCGTGATAGGTTTGTAGCTTCTTTGCTAAGCCAACTCAGATTGTTGAAAAGAGAACTCTGAGTATGTATCATATGCTTCCCGTTGGCAGTGAAACCACAATGTTCATCGTAATGAGAAAAAAGAACACGTTTTGCAAAACATGGTTGGTGTAATGTAATTTCAACAGTATATAGAACTGCCCATAAAATCTTGTCCTGTTAATGTATAATAAATGTATGGAACCATGTTTTTAAGAACAATAATAAAGTCCATGTGAGGAAATAGGCCGACGGAAAATAAATAAGTAAAAAAAAAACAATAATAAAGTATTAATCACTTGCAGCAGTGAAAAAAGTATGTTTAGCTCGACCGTTTAACAGAGTGATGAATAGAAAACGAGAGTTACAAATCGGTCCAAACATGATATGTTTTGCAAAACGTTTATAATACATTTATAATACAAACAATTATAAATTATTCTAAAAAGATGTTTTGTGTGTTACTTGGGACGTCATATAGACACTTCAATCACTATATATCAAATTGTGGTCATCAAAGAGCATTGTTGTGTTGAGCAAAAATGTGTATTTTAATAATTCCTACAATTTCTTAGAACATATTAAAATCGTCAAATTTGAACAAAGTACTAATTATGTCAAAAAAACAGTTATAAGGTAGTGCTGAAAGAAAACCATTTATATCTCTTTAACGTTAGGCTCTAGAAACTTGATGTTTTCAGTAACATTTCTTAAAATTACTTGCTCTACAACTTTGTTGAAGGCGACAACCCGTTATCTCGTAGCTGGAAAAAGTTAGAATTTGAAAGTGTAGTTATGCCCTTATGAAAGGTTGGGCGTGTTTTTTCAAAAGATGCGGAATAATATTTTGAGCAACTCTTCTCAAGACACCTACTCGATAAAATGACGACAAAGAGGTGAAAATGTTTTTGACCGTCTTTTTCAGAATTATTGCCAAATTGTGGCTGAACAAAGCCAGCAGAAAATGATCCACATGCCAATCTGTTTGTCTTAGCCCCTTCTTGAAGGAATTGTGTATGACGTGCCTGATGCAGCAACGGAAGTTGAGGACTGGCTCGCAGATCCCTGATTTCCAGTGTTAGTTTTTTAAAAGCGTTCCAGTTGACCACCGGGTCATCCTTAGAGCACTGAGCTATCTTCTTCGGCAATGCTGGATTTGCAGAAAAAAACACTGTTTCATTGTGTTAATGACATCATTGGACCGGGTATATGACTAAAAAAAACGCTTCTCAAATTATTTGAAAAGGGTATGAGGTGTGGTTCCTTTAATATGACTAAAATTCCCGACCTTTTCCCGCATTTCCCGATTTTTCCGAGCTTGTGGCCACCCTGTGATACGTATACAGTCATATCCCTGATATAACCGACCAATATTTTTTTGATAACAGGATTGGGTGGTAGCAGGGTTCGTTTTGTGTAAACGATATGCTGAATTCACGCGGCGGTTAGTCAAATATTTAAATATAAGTACCGATTTCAGATATGAACCATGTAGCAGCTTTGTTGTTTTAATTTCTGTGCTCAGTCGATCACTCTTGCCGCCGAACAATAGATAACCGAAACAATACGAAACGTGCCATGCTCGCCAGCAAAATAGTCGATGCTCGAAAAACTCATTTTTTCGTAATCTTTCAATTTTTAGAACTGTATCCTACAAACTTGCTACTGTTAATTTTATCTACATCAATTAAGTAGAAGCTTATAAAGAATAATCTATGTCAATCCATTTAAAACTGGGATTGAGGGCTTCTGGTAACTTTGTGTTTGTATTAATGTCCAAGCTCATCGGCTTAGCACCAACCGGAGGTGACTTGGTCCAATACCCAAGGATTTCATTATCACCAAACCTGTCAAACAATCGTTATGATTTGTGATATAGTGGACGGTTTATTATAATTTGAGATAACTCAATGCAGACGTCTTCCAAATTTGGCAGATCGACAGACAATCGATGGAAACCCACCTGGTACTTCATAGCAAGATGCTTAGATTCCGTTCAGAAGATTCGATGAGCGACCTCCGCCTGAATTTTACTTCCGATAAAGATTAGTTGAAAATTACATGACATTCACATCTGAGAGAAACATCTGATATTCCAAGTTCCAGTTCGTGTGAAAATGTTGTTTAATTTTCGACTGTAATTTTGAATCTTTCAATAGTTAAATTACGTGCATGAAATCAAATCAAAATTACCAAATTTTATTAACGGTGCACAGAGTTTGGTCTGCATCATATAAAAGTACAGAAGAGATCATCCATGTTCAACGGGTCAATATCAATCCCATGCTGCTCCAGAATAATCAAGTTCATATTCAAACACAAAGAGCCTACAGAATTAATCTATTTTTGAGCTGCAGTAATCCCTGACATAAATCACCGCATCAACACTTGGTCTCCGCTTCCATCTCAATTGCATCCTCCCAGTGCAGCTGTTGCTCATCGCGATCGCGTCGCACGACTCTCCATCCCAAACGTTACAGCAGTCGATGTCGCGCAACAATCTCTCTTCGTTTCACGCTCACTTGCTCTCTCTCTCCCAGTCCGCCCCACAACCCAGCGAGCGCGAGCTCTGGTCGTGGAGGCCCCAACTTACTCCAACAATCGATCCCACGGAAAAGTTATCCACCCTCCACAGTCAGTCTCTTTGGTGCAACCCGTGAGTGAAGATCGGTTTCCGACAAAATACGACCAACAAAAAAGAAACGAAAGAATTTAAGAATAAGGAAATTTCTGCAGAAATATTAACCTCCCCGCCTGTTTGAGACCCTTGCTTCCCCGTGAATATCTGTATGCTCAAGTCGTGATCTTTGTGTGCGCGTGAAATTGTGTGCCTAACTGGAGCCGAAGATCGTCCCAACCGGTTCGCACTTCTGTTCAAGTGGCGAAATTCTGGCGAAGAAAGCGAATCAAACCCCGACCCCCGGAATTGCCTGCCGTGATCGCCGTCGTGCGTGCGTGAAAGTGTGAAGAAGAAGAAGAAGAAAAAGTTGTGTGAGTTTGAGTTTACACAATTTTTGCGCGATTATTTTTGGATTCTAACATCATCAGCGTCGTCATCCCCGACGCCGCTGCTTGTTGCCTAGTGGCGCGCTGTCCGTCGACACAACGTAAAGCCGTAAAGCCGTGAAAATCCTGTCCGTGTGGTGGAAGCAGAAACTCGCCAGTGGCCGCCGGTTCGGGCTAGTGTGTCGTGTCGAAACAACGAGTTTGAGTTTTTCCACCGCCCTCGAGTGGTGAAGAATGAGTTCGTGAGAAAAGCGAAAGTGTGTGCGCGATCGATTTGAACGTTCTGGCGAGAGGAAATCTGTGCGTTTTGGCTGGAGTTGATCGGTGAGTGAAAGTTTTTTGCAAGTCGAAAGGGAGGTTTAGCTGCAAGTTTTGTGTCGAAGAAGAAGAGGAAGAAGATGGAACCCACCGGGAACAATGGGCTTTCCCCGCTGGACGAACTCCAGCGGCAGTTGAACGAAGATCTGGCGCAGGTGGTGGCGCCGACGCCGCCACCTCTGGCTCAGTCTTCGGCGGCATCGGCGCCCCTGGTGGCGACTACGATTAGTACTGTCGTGGTCCAGGGTGGTCCTCTGCAGCTGGTAATTGCACTGCTCAAGGTAAGTGGCTTCCCCGCATGTCAAGGGCATAATTGCCCCAATGATTATTTACGATGGTTACCGCAACAACAACAACGATGGACACTTCTCACGGTGTTTAGGGACCGCCAACTGTGATGGAAATCAAAAGTTAGAACCCACAATGTAGTGAAAGCAGGCCACCCAGATCATGGTAGCGAGAACGCAAAACCGAGAAGCTGAGTAGGCGCGAATCGATGAGTGTGTTGTGATGAGGGATAAGAAGAATTGAAAGAGAGATTGGAGGTCAATCGAGCGACGGCGATGGAGATAAATGCATCACGTTTTGTTTGTTGGGTTCGCTGATGAGTAGAGCGTCGCATGGTGAGACAAACAGTATTTGCATTGTCTAAAATTTTCATAACAATATATACAGTAACGACTGGTGATTTTTTTTCGCCGAAAATGAAGCAGTTCAATCCCACTGTGCGCCGCAGAGCATCGCAGCATCGAGTTGATAGGATGCCGCTTATGCGAGAGGGTTCAGCACCAGAGCGAAGCGGTGATCAATCATCGACTTCGGTGTGGCTTGCCCGCTGGGAACTTGAACCTGTTTGCTGCAGCGATTGTGGTTTGGGCTTTCAGTGGATTGCATAAACCGATTCGATGCAATCGTACCGCAGAGGGGGGCGACTCGCCCCGACGTGAGCTGCTCAGTTTATGCAAATTTCAACTTCTGAACAACGATCAATTGCCAACTTCTCTCCGATTTCCACACCGACTTCTGATTCCATGTGGAGTATCGCCTTATTTTCCATTCAGCACCCGATGAAAATGCGCAGACGACTGAATGAATTATACTAAACAGATGCAGTTGGAAATATATGACTCCTACAAAGTGAGAGCACACATGTTGTAAGGAAAAAAGCGAATGTGGAGGAAAATCTATATTTCAAGTGGTGAGCACATTCGTACTCTCGGGAGTTTTCTTTTTTCTACTTTCGGATCGTGGAATTTCATGAGGGCGTGGAATAACAAAAAACCGTTCTTTGATGTTTCGAATTTCTCACATTTGAAATCAAATTTCCTGTCATTCTCAATTATCACTACCTCACCCTTGTGCCCCAACTAATGAACGTGACAATAAATTTCACTGAGTATTCGAGCTGAAACGCGAGAAATACGAACGAGATAATCTGAAGGCTTGCGATTATTATCCCCCTTTCCGTCGTTCAAAGATCTTCAGCTGAACTTCTCGACTGGATCGGCCAGACATACATTGCCGCCCATTAAAATCGATTGGATCGACAATTAAGTTAATAATATTTTCCATTTTGCCCGGGGATGGCCGGTTTGATGTTCTTTATCTGAACAACGGTGGCTTTTGATGATGGAAATGGGGCTTCTGACTGGTCGATTTACCGTTTCGTTGGAGACACAAAGGGCTTAAGATGTTTTGCAAGATGGTAATTTCTAGGGACATACAAATCGTATGGAGGTCAATATTTTAAATTCAGGATTAAGAAGTTGGAGATTGCATACCTCTCTCTTTTTTTAACGTGAGACTGCGTCTTTCACAGTTGTGTTCGTCTGCATGCTCAACCTGTCCGTTGAACAGGTAGTCAGTCGTGTCACTACACTTTCGATTCACTTAGTTTCCAAACAGTTGACATAACAAATCGAAATACTGATAATGAACATGTAATAATCGTTTATTACTAATCAACAGGCTAAAGGTTGTTCACATTATAATTACAACACAATTTGCGATTTGCCAAAAATCCGCTTTTTAACCAATTGCCAATTTACCCAAAACCTACCGACCAACTTCAAGTGTCTCCAATTTAATTCAAAATTTGTACACACGTTTTACCTACGAATGTAAGTTTTTTGCACTGATGTAAAAAATTTTTGGACTCAAGAGTCAGTTTTAAAAGGGCGTAAGCACTTTGAATAGCTTGTGAAAATTTGAAGTTATTACGCAAATTTAAACAAAGACTTCAGAATGGAAAAATGTCAAGGAAAAAAGATTTAGAATATCAACTTTTGGTGTATTTCTCAAAATTTTGATATTTGCTTAGATAAACGTATTCTGATGATTTAAATCTGATTTTTGAAATATTTCTAAACTTTTTAGCTCCTACTGATAATCATCGGTAGAGCATTCGTTCTCGCGATATTTCCGATTTAATTTCATCATATTCGAATAATATTCGATAATATGACCTTTTCATAAATTATTCGTGTTTTTTCAGTAAGCAAAAAACGTTTTTCGAAATGTTTAATAAGTCCCTTACAACTCTCTTTTTGACAGCAAGACGATTGGATGAACGGTTCGAAAGATATGGGGTAAAATGGTTCAAACAGTAGTTTCAAAATTTTCGTTTAGCATATGCCTATTTTGCTTCTTATTTGTTCTTTTTAAAGACCATGCGTTACGTAGTTGCTACTCCGTTACTGAACAGAACTAGTGTATTACACAGAGAACCACATAGATGGGGCTTGGGAGTAGCCTTTTGCATCTTCAATGTACAAAGTTCAATAATTCATTCTATTTATAGATCAGTACCGGCGCCGCACAGTGGGACGAAATAAAAGAAAGTGGGACTTCGGTATTTGCGGCGAAACTATTAGGTGTGGCCCATTGATGTTTTCTTCAATGGTTCTACATTTTTTGAGTACTTATCTTATCATTATCTCTTCATTTAAAGGATTTACGTCGGTTTTAATGCATTTTTTTTAGCAATCCTCGAGGATGCGTGTATTTCAGGTTAGCAGGTATTAGCAGCTAAACTTCTCGTTAATTTATTCAACAACTGATATGCTTCAAAATTATGTACACATTATAAGGGGGTTCAAGAGAGCACCCAACTATTTTTCAAAAAAGTAGCTAAGCTTCTTATTAGATTAAGTTGCATATATAGTGATTTTTGCATCTTTTTGAATAAATATTGCTATTGAAGTTTTGCTAGTAATGTTAAAAGGAGAAAAAGGCATATTTATTAGATAATAAAGCTTTTTTGAACATAATAACGAAAAAAAAGTCCATCGTTGTACTGCAAATACAATAAGTGCAAAAGGAACTATGTCGTATTTCTACCAAAGGAAGATTTGCATTAGAACGATGGACTTTTTTTATCATATAAGCTTCATTATCTAATAAATTGACCTTTTTTCAAACATCAATAGCACGTCTAAATATTTATCCAAAAAGATGAAAAAATCACTATATATGCAACACAATCTAATAAGAAGCTTAGTTACTTTTTTGAAAAATTGTTAGGAGCCCTCTTAGACCCCCTTATAATTTGTACATCATTTTGAAGGGTATCAGTTGTTTAATAAATTAACGTTAAGTTTAGCTGCTAATCCTGCTAACCTGTAATCTACACATCCTCGAAGAAAGCTAAAAAAATTAAATCCTAAACGTAAATCCTTTAAATGAAGAGCTAACTCATCATTAATCTTCTACAAAAAAGTGTATTTTTGAAGTACCTTAAACTCAGTAGAAAATTTAAAAAATGGAAAAATTCAAATAAAAAAGTTATGATAAAAAAACGAGTTTTAAGGGGGAATTACATTTTTCATTCCTTTTTCACCCCACAACTTCGTCCAGATAAGAGATAGAAAGTATTTATTTTCTACAAAGTTTTATTAAATCGCCTAATCTACAATGTTTCAATACATGGTTATCGGTTTGAATCAAAAATAAAAAAGTTATTTTTTTATCTAGGTGCCCTTAAATCAAATTTGTTAACACAAAAATAAAGTACTCCAAAAATGTTGAAACATTGTACAGGCCACATCTAATAGTTTCACCGCAAATACCAAAGTCCCACTTTGTTTCATTTCGTCCCACTGTACGCCGGCCACGTCCTCACGGTCTTTGGGGGAGGGAGGGAAGGATTATTAGTTTGACAATCGTTGGGTTAGAGACCGTGTTTTTACCTCTGCTTCTCCACAATTGTCAAGGGAAAGATAGATTTGTGGTAGTGAGGCAGGCAGGTTATTTATAGATACTGTGGTAAGTGATGCGATCAATGAAAGCGCAGTAGACTGCTTTTTATTTTAAATCTAGTGGAAAGAGGGCAAGTGACAAATAGCAAGGAAGGGGACGGGCCAGGGATTGAACTCCGGACCATCTGCTTAGTAAGCAGAACGGGTAACCACTGAGCTACCCAGCCACGTCTGATATGCCTATTTTGCTTCTAATTGTATACTTTATACATTGTGTGTAAAAACTTGAAGCTCTAACGTCGGTTTTGGAGAAAACTTCAGGATGGAGAAATTTGAAGTGAAAAAAGTGTCTCTAAAAGTGGAAAAAGTGGTTTTCCAGCATCACAAAAATAACTTTTTCGAAATATGCGTTTAGTTTTCCATAACTCACTCTCAGCCAGGGGATTCTATAAACAGCATAAGAAATAAGGGAAAATTATTGAAAAAACTTCCTTGCTAACTGCCGTGAACATTTTCGCGGCTTGTTTTTTTCTGCTAAATCAAGACTTTTCATTGATCATAAGTGACTTTTATTTTAAATTGCGTACCATAAACACAGACCATTCCATTGGCTAGTCATTTATCATTTGTTCAATCGCTGAAGTCACGGGAGTGATTTGTTCTTTTAACGATTCTTATTACGTGCAAGATGACTACCAGAGTCAGTGCTTAGACAGCTAATGAAGCCAGAATTTCATTCTAAGATTATATTGGAGAATATCAAAAAGTTTTTGTGTTTCTATCAAGAAAAACATGTAAGAAGTATAGTTGAATCACGACAGAAGATATTCTATGGCGTTTCTGATAAATACTGTGAAAATAGTGTGCAAATTGAAGTGCTCATCCACGATCCCGAAGTTTTATGTAACTTTTTATTTAATAACCTTGGAATATGGTTTACAAATTCACGCGATCAAAACATCGTTATCTGCATTGATATAAAAATCTAGCACTTCACTCCACCCATAATGATCTGTGAAGAATCCAAAGTGACCTTGCTGACAGCTCTGATCCCGTTGGAAATTTGTTGGAAATGTTCGACATTTTTCTACTTTCCGGAAAGTGGCCGCTTCATCTGAGCCTAATATCTTGTGATTGGGTGTAGCTCAGGATTATTGAGAGGATTGGCAGGTTTTGGCACGATATCAACTTCATTGGTTTTATACTATGCCATCATGTTTTTAGCATAGTGACGCGATCCACGCGCCAAATCCGGCCATCGTAGCTTCTAACGACAGGCATTAAACATTTTTACAGGCACTCCTTCTGGTATATTTGCTTGTTGATTGTGCTGGTGGTGATGAAACAAATAGTTTTTGTGCCACGCAAAGAAAAATTTCTTGCAAAATGGTGAGTTGACTACTGGGATGAAACGTGCGTTCCCGCAACATTGCTTCCCAAGCAGCACACAATGGTAAAAAATGGTTGCAGCAACTTGATTATGACCTTATTGAGTCACATAGCAGTCACCTAAACTGGTTTGCAACAAGTGTGCTACTAGGGTTTGGCCCTCAAAGTTCCTACCTCATGCTTCCATGGGCCAAAGACCACCAGCTAAGGGTTGCGTACTTAGCTGGTAGTGCAGCCTGGGCACTGTTGTCCTTCTGACTTCAGCTAGATTGAAGAGGTGCGTGCCGAGCGTATGTCCACCAAGGAGGCAGTCCCACCAACGCGATGTAGGCACTAAAAATGGAAGTATTTCTGTATACGGTGTATGGTTTCAGATCATCCATAGAGTTTCAAGATGTTGTATAGTGGTTTTAAGTTATTTTTTTTACTCTCTCGTGGCTATGATAATGCATGCCCGTCTACAATTACAGCAAGACCACAATCTGCAACATGTAGAAATTACAAATATAAATGTTATTGTCATTATATATTGCAGCATCCCTTCACATAACATTTTCTATTTCACAGACATAAAGAGTCATTTAGCGGGGAACAGAAGTTGTCGGAGAATTTCAATTTCCCGTCTTTTTTTTTCATTTTTGATTTATTAAGTTTCCGTTTTTTTAGAACAGTGATCATACACATGAAATTTGTTTTGCATTGTTGTTTGCTTGGGTTTTCTTTGCTGTTTTGCTGCGATGCCAGATGATCGACTTTATTTCGTTATATCACGTTGGAATTTTCGCCATTTCAGAGTTTCAATCATCTAGCACCGCGGCGGAAGAGACAAACAGCGGCATTTCATTATTTTATGTACATTGTTTGGTGTTTCTTCACAACATCGTGTTATTTTCATCATATCATGACCTTCACATATCAGTATACATATACATTCATCGACGAATGGTTGAGCTGTATAGAGGTATATAGCTGCATCTTATTATTATTCACACTACGAAAAATAATTATAGAGATTTTTTTTCTGCTTCAAGGTTATAGGGAGCGTGATTTCAGGTAGTGTAGATGTGTTACTGCTGAGTAGCATAAGATATTTTTATATTAACCACCCTCACTTGTGAGTGGACCCTACGGCATCCCTACTGTTGGCTTAAATCGGTCCTCAAACTCGAGGTTTTTAACATGTTTTTGTATTCTGCTGAAATAAACCACCCACATTTGTGAGTGGCCCCAACAGCATCCTTACTGTTGGTTTAAATCGGTGTCAAAATTTGAATAACTTAAACGTGCATCTCTGCACAGAGAATAAACCGGGAACATAGTTAAATATCTTATTGTGTGCTCTATTAGTGGTCCGGTTGTCAACTGGGGAAATCAGGGAGCTGTAAGCCAGCCCTGGCTTTGATGTCCTCAATTTTGTTAGCTGCGGCTTACACGTCATACACAATATTTGTCACTGCAATGGACAGATACAGAGACACAGATCTGGGCGCTGCAGTTGGTCACAAAGTGAAAGAAGAATTTGGCAGCTGTGCTCAATTCCTTCTTTAAAGACTTTGGTTGCCGGATTTAAGAGAAAAGAATTGCTTTCGGACAATTTTTGACTAGTGCTAATTGGTCATTCCAAGAATTTGACAACATATGTTGAAAAAATGCTCATCCTGTCACACGATTTTCAATCAATGAAAAGTGTAGTCATGAATTCGAGAACAAGCAAAAATACACCGAAATAAATAGCATTTAAAGGGAAAAATCCTGAAAACGTGAACTAGTTCCCAGTCCGTTTTCATTTTCGTGAACGCTTTGTTTTTGTGTTGAGTTTGGAAGCTCAGAGACCTGTTTACAAACTGTCAACGACATTGAAATCACGAAGTCCGTGATACAATATGCATGCAAAAAAAATGGACAAAACAAAATACCGATGCACAACCTATCTGCCAAAACATGGGCACAAAGGGTGGCGAAGGAATCGATTAAATTCAGAACGTCTTATGGATAGCACTCGGATATTTATAATATAACTTTTTCTTTTGGCACCGTCGTATCCAATATATTCTCATACAAAATAAAACTCTATTTATTTCAAATCGAGAATCCAGATTTTATTGATAACTTTACCCATTATATTGCAATATAATACTGATCAATTACAGCATATGTTTTGGAATAACACCGCCTTTAACCTTCTTGACCAGCTCCAGAAATGTTTCGAAACCACGACTTCCATCGGCATTTCGTCCCAAATCCGTTAAACTACGGTTTTGAATGGGTTCATATTAGACGACCTGTGGTCATTTACCTTCGACAGCATATATGGCCATACGAAATAATCCAAGGGGTTCAGATCTGGTGAACTGGGAGGCCATTCATTCTTGTTAAAAAAGTCGGTCAAATTTTCTCGGCACCAGCCCTGAACGAGATTTGCAGTATGCGATGGCGCTCCGTCCTGCTGAAACATATAGTGATCATTTAAAAACACCTCTTGTACATATGGCTTGACAACTATCTCCAAAACTTCCGTTTTGTAATATACGGCATTCACTTTAACGCCCTTTTCGATGAAAACCAGTGGTAATAAACCTTGCTTGCAAATTCCTCCCCAAACTGTCACTGACGCAGGACTTTGGAACTGTGGAATATTCCTATCACTCGCTGGAATAGTTCTCGAAGAGAGAGCCTACAATCTGTCGTTCTGGACATTGTGGGATTGTTGCAAGAAGAATAACTTTTCGTCGGAAAAGATAAATTCTTCCCCACCGTGCCGCGATAAAAGCAGACTTGCTCTTTCGAGTCGTTTCTGCTTGGAAGGTTCCGAAACTCCGTACACGTTACGTTTCATGAAAGCTTGGAATCCGAGATCATTTTGCAGTATATTGTGCATTGACGATCACAAAACATTCAGATCTGCAGCCATTTTACGTACAGAGCGCTGTGATTTCAATCTAATCCGTTCCCTGACCACTTTAACAACTCGTGCAGCCCGCACCGTACGAGTACGACTGGATCTCTTCCGGTCATCCGGTTGTACTGGGGTAAATGTTTCGTCATGTTTCTGTATGTAGGGCCAAAAACGTACTGAGGACCCGTTACACTTACGCGCAACCCAAAACTCCTTCCAGAAACAAGTGCGCAGAAACCACACCAACACCGAGCCCTCGCCTAGTAAAAAGTCCCACTAGTTGGGGAGAAGAGCCCGCCCTTTATTCACGAAATGTTAACAACAGAAAGTTGGCAGTCCCACTCTTTTTATCCACATTGCTTCAATCGGGTGCTCCGATGGTCCCACCCTTCATGGCAACATATGGTATTCTATAAATATTTTGCCCAATATATGGTGTTATATAGAACATTTGACTGAGAGTAAAATCGGTAAGAGAAGTATACCATTCCCCGCTTACTGCTTCAATCTTCCTTTGATGTAGAGTACAGATGGTCGTCTCGGTGTTTCTGCATTTGAATTGCTTACTTTAGTAACGCAGAGTCACAATATGTCATACACAGTTTGAAAGAAACATTTAATTTTCTGCGTGATCTAATGCACATAAAGGGTATGCTAGATTTGACAGAAATTACTGGGTTATTTCGTGTAAATTAAAACTGGATATCGCCTTAATCGTGTCTGTCATATGAAAGATTTCCTACAATGTTGTATGGCGTATGAAAGATAGCAAACAATCTCGTTGTTTACGCTTGCTTTGCGTGAGAATTTGACGTGCCTGTTAAAATTCATAATTTTTTTTTCTGTGTATGGCACCGCTCCCGGCCACACGTTCAGCTGTTTTCACTCAATTTTGAGTCGTTTTTGACTCATCTTCGTCAAAAGTGAAGCCACTCAAATTTGAGTAAATGTTACTGGGATTAATAAGTCGACAAATCAAAATCACCCATCTGGTTTGAGTAGTTTTTGATTTGTCGACTTGTCAAAATCAGTTACATATACAGGTATACCTCGATAGTACGTACACCTACGCCTCGTTTAGTGTACGTACTATCGAATCGTACGTACTATCGAATCACAATATTTTTTTGTTTTTTATTTCTATAGTGGGTTTTAAATCGATAAAATTGTATAAAATAATAAATTTAACAATGTTAATAAATATTTTGTCCAATAAAGGCAGTTAATTCGGCAAAAGGAATGATTTTCTTGTCATATCATATACCAATCGAATCAGCTTAACGGGAAAGAAAAATGTGATGTGTGTGTGTGTGTGTGTGTGTGTGTGTGTGTGTGTGTGTGTGTGGTGTGTGTCGGGGGGAGGGTGTAGAGGGGTGTTTGTGCCGTTATTTGAGAAGACTTTAATCTGCAATTACTGGTTCGAATCCAACGTTACAATCATCAAATGAGTGGTTTCCGTTTCATAGAACGTTATTGAATAGTTTTGGAATCGATTTACTGGTTCCGAGAATATCGCTAGAACATGAGTGAAGTTAGCATGACAATTGTGCATACAACAATAAGTTCATTGGAGGTTATTCCGGCTGTCTAAGGCTACATTTGTTACTCCCAGTCATATTACGGGCACTCACGGGGAAATTGCCAGTTTATGATTTGACAGAACTATCTCATGCAACACATAAAATCACATCAGCATTCGAAAACAAGATCAATGATAACACAATTAAGGGCCCAGGATCAGTATACTTCCACTACAGAAGAAGACCTAGTATACTTCCCTGCGGAACACCGGCAGATATCTCCTGTGCATCGGAAACTGCACCTTGCAGCGAAACACGAAGTGTCCTGTCTGACAAGTAATTTTCAATTATCTTCACAAGAAAGATGGGAAGATTGTATAGATACAGCTTGTACACCAAGCCATCATGCCACACGTTATCAAAGGCCTTCTCGATGTCGAGAAGTGCCATGGCAGATGATTTCGAAACAGACTTGTTTCGTCTGAGGATGTTAATGACTCGGTTAAGTTGGTGAATTGTCGACTGACCACGTAGGAAGCCAAATTGTTCGTCGAGCAAGATGTTAAGCTCGTCGCCAGATGAAAGAAGCCGACGGTAGATCGCTTTCTCAAATAGTTTCGATACTCCTGAGAGAAGGCTGATTGGTCTATAGCTTTTGGAACACGAAGGATCTTTCCCAGGTTTCTGGATGGGTATGACTTTTGCTGACGTACAACACGAGGGGAAGTAGCTAAGTCGCAGGCATTGGTTGAAAACCATCGCCAGATGGTCATAGAACTGGGGGCTCAAATGTTTGAGCTCCAAGTTCAAGATGTTATCGAAACCTGGGGCCTTCATGTTCTTATAAGCTTTGATATAGGTCAACAATTCGTCAGCTGAGAATTCCAAATCTTCCGAGAAGTCATGGATGTTGTTTACAAGCTCGCTAACGGTAGCTTCGTGTGGACTGACGATGTTATGTCCGAGATTGTGAGAGCTGACGAAATGTCGACCGGATCAGCACAGCTAGGTGGTATTTATAGCTAACGGCCTCTCATGACAATGCGATGCATTGGTTTTGTTTACTCTTACGAAATGAGAAGATTTTTGCATAGCTTACTACAAGTTTTATTTCGTTTCCCGCTTAGGGAACGTCCATTAATTACGTCACGCAAAAAAAAAAGAATTTTTATAACACCCCCCCCCCCCCCCCCTTGTCACGTTTTTTGTATGGACCTTAAAATTTTTTTGTATGGATCGTCACGTTTGTACTGTTTTGCAATTGTTGAAAATTCTAGCATATAGGGTGAATAAAGGGTGTCCACGATGAAATTGCCACACACAAAATTGATTCGCAAAATTCGAGTTTTCATCCGATTGCCATCAAATTTTCAGGGATTGAGAAATAACTATTAAACTTCATTTTACCATTTTACTCGTATTTTATTTACAGTCCATACGCAAATGCCCGCACCTTGGCCTTAACCCCGGTCATAAGATTCTGCACAACCTGTGAATCAACCGTTTTTTGCATGTAAACCCATACTTTCTTCAGTTCCTCGACTGTCTTCACTACCTTAGGTCGTTTAAGAAGGTGCTGCTTCATAATCGCCCAGTACTTCTCGATGGGGCGGAGCTCCGGAGTGTTGGGAGGGTTGAACATTTTCGGCACGAAATTGACCTTATTGTCCGCATACCACTTCAGCACGTCCTTGGAGTAGTGGCATGAGGCCAAATCCGGCCAGAAGATTTTTGGGACGTTGTGGGCCTTCAGGAGAGGAAGCAGCCGCTTCTGGAGGCACTGTTTTATGCACACCTGTCCGTTCATCGTGTCCTGGGTCACGAAAGGTGCACTCCGCTTCCCGCACGTGCAGATGGCTTGCCAAACCAGGAATTTCTTCGCAAATTTGGACATCTTTTGAGTGCGGACATGCTCCGGAACGCTGAACTTATCCTTGGCCGTGAAAAACAGGTTGCCGGGGATCTGTTTGAAGTCGACCTTCACATATGTTTCGTCGTCCATGATGCAGCATTCAACTTTCGTCTGCATGTTGAGGTACAACTTCCTGGCACGGGTTTTGGCGGACTTGTTCTGCTTCTCGTCGCGATTATGGGCCTTTTGTACCTTGAACGTTCGAAGCCCAGCCTTAGTTTTGGCCTTCTGGACAACACTTCGGCTTAGGTGCAGCTTCTTAGCCACATCCCGAACGGAGGCGTTCGGATTTCGGTTGAAGGCCCCAACTACGCGGTTGTGATTTTTGATGTTGTACGGAATACTTTTTCCTTCACTTCTGGGCTTCCGATCGGTGGTCAACCGTTCCTCGAACCGCTTAATCACTCGCGACACCGTGGAATTCGCGATTCCCAACGTTTTAGCGATGGAACGATGCGAGAGATCCTTGTTTTCGTGATGAATGCGCAAGATTTTATCACGCACGAGCTGTTCTTTCGACTCCATTTCCGCGAGTTTTGATCACAGGACTTTAAAACTTGCAGGATGTAAATAATGCACTATGAACTAAATCCACCCAAATTTACATTAAATTATACCCAACGGTTAAAAAGTTAGAGCAATTTCATAGTGTGGCAATTTCATCGTGGACACCCTTTAGTAGATCTATTGTAATGACAATATGCATTTTTCATTTATCTCATACGAGAACAAAAAGATTCATGGTCGGCAATAGACTTTAATTTATATTATTGTATTGTAATTGTATAGTAATTTTTATCCGGGTAAGGCCATTTGTAACGGCCACTTTAATAAAATAATGTCCTACCGCCGCAACCTGTTTGAAGGGTAAATTTGTAAGAAGCGTTAAAATCTAGGATCGTGGCTGTACGTACTATCGAATCATATGTACGTTCTATCGAGAGTACGTATTATCGAGGCAAAATGTACGTACTATCGAGGGTGCGTACTATCGAGGGTACGTACTATCGAGGGTACGTACTATCGAGGTATACCTGTACTCAAATTTTAGTGACTCCAATAATGGAAGTGAATCAAAAACTACTCAAAACTGGACGTGCATGGGATAGGGAAGAGAACAGCAGAAAGAAGAGAAGCATTAGTGATTGGTCAGATGCTATGCGCATGTGAGATTTTCATGATGATATTCTCACAACGGCCGTTCAGAATGGTTCGACGGATGCATATGGCATTTTATGAAACATTTTAAAATATAAGAGCAATGATCCCTCCATCTTATCTTCAAGTGATCATTACGAGTTGTCCATTTGGTTCAAGCGCTTTTGAACGTTGATGTGGCAGCGTATTTACACATGAAATCTGCCGCGATCAAGTTGGCAGATTTTTGAACTGAAGAGCTGGGGGGATTGATAATAGACCAAAATATACACCAATTCTGAAAAAGTTGGTCAAAAAAATGTCATAAAACTAAATCTAGATCTAAATTTTTCGATTGGTGCAAAATTTGGACAAAATGATGCATTTGGACTACCAGTGGAGTTGCCCTTACATTCTTCACGCCTAAGAGAAAAACATCCATAGCCCAAGAAAATAATAAACTTGTGATGTACGGCAAATTTCACCGCGAGGCAAAGAGCTTTTCTCTTCAGTAATAATTTCCAAGTCAAATGGCTTTGATGGAAAACGATCATCAAACGGATACGAACATTATTGCCTCGGTAAGATATTGCCAATAAATCGTCTGAAACCTCAAGATTCTTCACGGGTCGAGCGAGCGCGTTGGAACGGCCAACAACTCAACGCGAAGAGCGTGAAATGGTTTTCCTTTTGTCACCCTCACGCTTGGAATCGTGACGGTTGTGTCATGTTTGCACCACGCCACACACCAAAGACCGGACACGACTCGAGCGAAATGTCTTTCAATTATTCTTGATGCAAAAGCAGCACATTCTGGTGGATCGTTCAATAGGTGAATCAGATTTGCGCCTTCCATACAAACAATACCGGATGGGGTGGCCGGCGCGCTGAACACGTCCGACGGCGACAAGCGGCCATTAGCCATAAGCCATAAACGGGAGTTGTGCGTGATGCATGAGCAAAATATATGTGATTTACTCGAATCGTTGCCGCTTTGCGTTAGGAATTCTGTTAACATCACTGGATTTCACAACGAAATTGAACGTTGTTGTATCCAAATTCTCAGACTACATCTCGACAACATACAACCAGGCTTTGACCATGTAGACTTTCGGTCGTCCTTGTCCCAATAACATTACTTCACTGCCACTCGACAAAATTGAGAATCGAGAAAAAAACTCGCTCAAGATCTCCTCCCCCTTCGATACGCAAGACCCTCCCGTTTGCCGTCATAAAATCATGGGGCCATGTTTATAATTTTTCATTCCTTTATAGAGCAAATGAAATGCTATAAATATCCTCAACATCAACCAGAACAACAACAACTGCAACCCGTCATTACATATTCGCACGCGTTCTTTCTCGTGTGAGTTCACTTTTAGAAATGAGAAATCCCTCGTCCCCAAACACCCCAAGAAGTTACCCAATCGACCCCCCCCCTCCCCCTTCGATGCTCCAATTTGCCATAAGCATCTTCCGTAGGCGCAATTTGCTCGACTGGGCCGATCCGATGATGGTCTAATTTTAATCGCTTCCCTTTTCCCGTATGACTGCTGCTGCTAGCTAGCTCGCTCGGCGCTCTAGTCGTTAACCAAGCCGGGCTTATTTTATGAAAGCCAGATTGAACCGTAAATTGAGCATATGTTTATGCTAATTGCAAGCCGCAGCGACGCGCGGTAGATTAGTCTACAGAGCACTTTCCTCCCAGCCGGGCGACCGTTCGCAATAGTGGCTCATATCCGGAAACTGGACTTTCGAAAGCCAGAAACGGCTGTTGCTTCCCGCGAGCTCGATGGCGATGATCTAGATATTTTCGTTTATCGCTTTGCCAGGGGAAACAGCTGTTCAAACATGTCAAAGCCCGATTGGAGTTGATCGTTCGTGCGAGTGAGTGCGGGGAAAAAACAACACATCATCTCTCACTAGATCCGATCGTCCATCACAATTAGAGCGATTGTTCGGGGAATCGGGTCATCGGAAAACAAGAGCACATGCATGCACCACGGAGAGCTAGTCGGAACCTACATTTCCCCCGAAAAACCACGGCGGCGGAAAGGCACTTATTTGCGTTTCTTTCGTGGATAGTTTGGGCGGCGGCTGCAGCGGCGGCTATCACCTTACCAAGACCACCGCCGTCTTCTGATGGACGTGCGCGGCTTGCGCTTTTCAGTCTGCTGAATTTCAACTGCTCTGCCGACCAGCGCCCAGCCATGGCAACGGTGCGAATAGCACAAATAAATAAAACATTGACTGGTGGAAGAAAGAAGAAGAAGCAGAAGAAAAAACGATTTGGTCTGTGGATGAATGTTGCTGTCCGTCATGCATGTTCTGTTTATATTTTGGCTTACCGTGTGGCCTCGGCTGACCTTTCTGGTGTGAAGTTTTCGTTAGCAAGGTGCTGCAACGTTTTACGATTTGGCGGGAAGCTCTTCGGAGAGAGATTTTGATCGCCTGAAAGGAGATCTTGTTTTCTCAAATCGAGACTTTCTTCTATTTTGACCGAGAATGACTAAGATAACCCATACGGAAGATATCTTCTTCTTCTTTAGCATTTCAAGCTATTGCTTTCACAATTAGCTTATTACTTGCTCTTAACTTAGTGTTCTAGATGCACTTCCACAGTTATCAATTGAGAACTTTCGATGCCAGGTACCATTTTTGCATTAGTATGATTGTGTGGCAAGTACAATCATACGCTATGCCCAGGGAGTCGAGAAATTTTCCTTAAGGGGCTGTTCATAAACCACGTAGACAATTAAGGGGGGGGGGGAGGTGTTTCAAAAATGTCTACGTTTGTCTACGATGGGGGAGGGGGGGATATACCAAAAGTCTACGTAGACCTTTTTTCTCTCTACAAAACGGATATTCATACCCTCCACGCAGAAAAAAATACCGTCATAATTAACATATTCCAGCTAAATCCAAACATAAAATTAGTTCATTCTGGCCACAAGCCCAAACTTTGAAAAATACTTTTTGTTTAAAACCAAGTGACATCGATGTTTGAAATTAAAATCATATTAAAATTGGTATGATTTGGATCCGTGTTAAACGTTATACACGAAGGATTAAAACAATTGTTAAGACCTTGCGTATTATTTTCGTGCCACCCCGATCATTTTCGGAATCCATTTCTGAGCCAAGTAAGCTCGAGCCCTCATGGCTTGAATAAAGTTTTTGTATTTGTTTTGCCAAAGTAAGTTTTATTACAATTGTAAACAAATCTGAGTCATGAAATCCGTGCTGGTTTGTACACTTTCAATACATAGCCTATTGGTATGTGCTTACAATTCAAAACGTGCTACGAAAATATATAGGTGATAGCTACACACAGTGGCAAAAGTACCTAATATTGAGTAGAATTCATCTAGGTCGACACTCTTGAAGCGATTTTCATTCTTCGTGTCATTGA
Organism: Aedes japonicus; assembly: GCA_034211315.2. Classification (NCBI taxonomy): domain Eukaryota; kingdom Metazoa; phylum Arthropoda; class Insecta; order Diptera; family Culicidae; genus Aedes; species Aedes japonicus. The sequence continues at coordinate 45,377 of JASCZW010008125.1, forward strand.
ATCAGAAAAGAATCCTTATTTGGCCATATTTAATGATAGACTTTATAATTTTCTAAAGCAAACGACTCAAAAACTACGAAGTTCTGGACAGTTTGGTGGATTGGTTGTTTTTGGCACGTATTTGACCTCCTGTACCTTATACCATTTCAGGACGGATTTCGCATAGTGACAAGCGGCCAAATCAGGCCATAACAGACTGGAGAGTCGTGGCTTCTGATAAATGGCAGCAACTGCTTTTGCAGAGATTCTTTATCGTACACATCTTTATTGATAGTGCCGGTAGAGACGAAACTATTAGATTTTCGACCACAACTACATATGGCCTGCCAAATCAAACACTTCTTCGGGAATTTGGACACCTTCTTTATCCGGAAATGCTTGGCAACGGCGTTCCTTTGCATTGCGGTATGAAAAGCCAGACCCTGAAGCTATTTAAAGTTTTCGAGTACGTCTGTTTCGTCGTCCATATTGATACAAGAAAATGTTTGCAAAAAATTGGTGTCAAGCACCTTAGCACGACTTTTTGCATGCCATCACAGTTGGGCACCTTTTTCACTTTGTACGGCTTCAGTCCTTGCCCCTGCTTCACTTTTTGTACGTATGTTTTTGACTTCCGCGACACATTTCGCATAGAAAGATTGAGATTTTTCACAATAATGGCTACCACCTTCTTGTCCATTAATCGGGAGCATACTTTTAGATTTGTTCCACTTACAACTTTCCAATTCACAGTCAAGCACTGGTCAAATGATTTACTAACACAAAACATGGTACTCTTTGGTAGTTTGGCAACATCGTGTACCGATAAATTTAAATTTTGCCGCCGTTCGTAATAAATGCGTGTCCACTTAATTCGACGCCATTTTACTGAATGTAACAAGAATGTAAACATGTTGTACCACGAAATAAAGTAATGAGTTTCAGTTGTCACATGAGTTAAACGTTTCAGCGATCCGTGAAATAATTCAAAATTTACACTGAAATAAAAGTATCCGAAATTAATGTGACAGGCTTTAGTTTTCACCAAAAACAAATTTGCGTGGCATTTGATATCAAGATCTCGTAATATAAGTTACAATGTGAACGGGGTTTAATGCTAACTGTCTCTAATTTTCTTTTCGAGAGGAAAACAGGGATAACAAGAGATAGTAATTGGAGCGTGTTGGTTGTGTTTCTCTATTCGTTTTTTTTTTTTCAAAACATCGATAGATCGAATGCATGTCACCAACTCAATAGTAAGTTTATGATGTCAACCATTGAGTATTTTCATTTATACGTGAACGAGATGATATTTGATAGTTGACTTGCTCCAATTTGACAAACATTTAGTAGAGGGTTTAAGTTATATGCGGTTGTGAGCTGTCAGTTATGGCGCATGTGGGACAAAGTAGAAAATACATTAAGAGGTCAACTTGCTTTGGAAAACTTTCAAAGAAGATAAACTGAACTTGATATCTAAAGTAATAACAAAAATAGCCACATATACTTTGATTGTGGACTGCATTTTGCTACAACAGTGAATGCAGATCAACGCAAAAGCTTCCTCAAGGCAGATATTTTGTCGAAGAAAATAAGGCCACTCAAGATTCTGTAGTAACGCCAGGAAGAAATTCTTTGTGAGGTCGACGAGAACGGACCTACGGAAGTTCTATAGATAGAATCACGTTTTGCCGAAATCATTGGACTTTACATCCAAGAAACAATTCCACTAGAACTTCCGCTGATGAACTTTAAATATTGGTTCCAGCAGCTATGGTGTGGGCATCATAATTTACATTGTATATGCATTTGCATAATTGACAGTTGTTAATTTTTATTTATGCTATTTTCATGAAACAAAACAAAAATGAATAACTGAATAACCTGATTGTTTGAGTTTTATTAAATCGTTCCTCAAACCGCTACAGCTACATATTGTAGACAATTTTCCATAAATTAAAAAAAAAGCGAATTTGATAAAGTCTACGTAGACTTTGGGGGAGGGGGGGGGGGGGTTTGGAAAAAGTCTACTAAAGTCTACGATGGAGGAGGGGGGGGGGGTTTGAAAGTATCAAATTTCGGTCTACGTGGTTTATGAACAGTCCCTAACGAAAAATTCCTAGACCAGACCGGGAATCGAACCCAGCCACCTCCAGCATGGTGTTGCTTTGTAGCTGCGCCTTTACTGACTGAGCTAAGGAAGGACCCAACGGAAGATATGCGGTGATTTAAGATGGTCGTATATCTGTACATTCGCATGAATTTTTAAGAAGAGCAGCCCGAATAAACAAGTATTATACTATTTATCGTTTCAAAATTATTCAAGTTATCTTCCAACAATTATAAACTGAAGATAAAGTGTATCATATTGATGATATGTATGATGGTAAATCAAGATCTTAACATAACACTAATAGGTTGATAAGTATCGTTACCATACAAAAAGTGTCTTTTCTTGAACAAAATTTCCGGGGTTATTATACAATAAATAATTTGTGAATAATATTTTTTTCTGCAGTTTTACTTTAGGTGGTATCGTTCAATTCTGGTTTTATCATAAATTTTTTTTTTCAACCATTACGATATACGTTAACATTATTTAATAATAAATACGATATAAAAAGATAATATATATCGTTACAGTACACGGTGTTCAATAAGTTCGAATACAAGTTTTCATCATTGCGTAGGTATGCGCCATGTACATATTCTGCATTGGTATTGGTGTCAGCTTTAGCTTCATTCATACGCTACCGAATGTGCGCGGTGTTGACATTCTGTTAGTTGTTGTTCGTTTGTTACGCGCGATGAAAGAGTATCGGGACTTCGTAATTAAGCGTTTTTGAACGGTGAGCGACCCGGCGATATATTCCGGCTGCTGAAATCGCATGGGGTCAAGCGGAACTTTGTCTACCGACCATCAGGCGATACCGGGAGACGTCCTCGACCAATGACCGTACGAGATCCGGTCGGCCGCGTTCAGCGAGGACGCCACGGGTCATCAAGATCGTGAGGAGCGAATTCGGCGCAAAAGAACCGCTCAATCCGGAAAACGGCTGCAGATCTCAACGTTTCCATTGGAACCGCTCACACCATACTCACCAAGGACCTTGGTTTCAGGCCTTACAAAAAACGTAAGGTCCATGGCGTTTCGAGGCTACCAGCAAAAAGCGGTTGGATCGAGCTAAGAGGATCCTCTCTCGGCACGCTGGTCAGGAGTTTGTTTTTCGGACGAGAAACTGTTCGTGCTGCAGCAGCCGCACTGATGTGCAAAATGACCGGGTGTGGGCGCCATCGAGGACAGCATTCCTGAATCCAATATAAACATCCCTCGGTTCCAAAGTGCCGCGTCGGTGATGGTTTGGGGGCAGTATGCAAACGTGGTAAGCTACCCTTGGTGTTTATTGAAAAAAACGTCAAAATCAACGCGGCGTACTACAAAACTGAGGTTTTGGAAAAGGTTGTTGCCCCCAGTCTCCGAAGCCTCTACGGCGATGAGCACTACGTGTTCCAGCAGGACGGTGCACCAGCCCATACGGCAAATGTGGTTCAAGCCTGGTGTCGGGACAATTTAACCGACTTTCTGGACAAAACTTTGTGGCCTCCCAGCTCCCCGGACTTGAATCCTCTCGACTTTTTGTTTGGTCCTATATGATGGCGAAGCTGAACGAATACAAGGTCAGCACTTTGGATCATTTCAAGACGGTAATTCTCAAAATCTGGGACGAAATGCCCATGCAGTCCGTGCGTGCCGCCTGCGACGCGTTCGAGAAACGTTTGAAGCTCGTTAAGGAGTACAAAGGAGTCATTCAAGAGAAATGTTGTAAACGTTCCTTGTAAACATAGCTTTCAATAACATAAATCCAAAAAATAAAAAACATGTTTTCATTTTTTTAACAAATTTTGAAAGTGTATCCAAACTTATTGAACACCGTGTATAGTAATATTATATCAGATTTTCAATCAGGATGATAACTGCTACAATCATGATACAATAATGAATAATACTTTTCCCGTTCTTTTTTCTCCCAATCCAAGTAAATAAAAACATTTGTTTTATTAAAAACTTTTCGTTGTGAAATATGTATAGAAATTGAGGGGACATAATTAAAAAATACCAGCAAACGGAAATCCAAACCAAAGCAAAGGTCATCCAACAAAAAAACACCTTGATTTATGGAACTTTAAGTAAACTAGGATAACTAGAAATACTATAATAAGAGATCAGCGGGCTCTAAACCGTAACAATGGCACTTGGATCCATCGGAAATTAAAAAAAAAAGATATTTTAACCATTTCATGTTCAGTGCAGTATTTCATACTAACTCCAATTTAAAACATAAGAAAAGAGCTCATAATGATTGATATTTTTCTGGAGGATACAATAGTTGAACAAATTCAAAAGATTTCAAAAGATTTCAATGGCACGTATTTTTTATTGAATCCAATACTTGCAAGAAGAACATTTAATGATTGGTTTGAGGTTTCATCAACAATCAAAATACCTTTAAAGTCTTTTTAAAGTCAACAATACTATTCACAAGTGAATTAAAATTAAGTTAGGAAGTAAAATCTACTTCATTAAATTGCAACATACCCTTCACGTAGACTGATAAAACCGCTCCCTTACAAATACATTTTATAATGATCAGTATTATCACATGAGTCATACATTTTGTGATAAAATACTAAAAATTACGTATTGTTAAAACAATTTCCTGTTTTTTTGTTTATCGTGACCATAATTCCTATCTTTCTTTTGTTATATCATACAATCAATGGGCAATTGAAATCATTATCATATATAGAATACGCAATTCATGGTTGTTTAAAGTTTGAATGGTTTCTTAATTAGCATTATACACGGATGATACGTATAATGGTGATTACAACATGAATGGAAAATGTATAATAATTATCATACATCTAATGGTAATTTTCTATTCGGGAGGACTGGTAGCGGATTGTAATTTTGTTTATACCGTTCTTGATTGCTCTGTGTTGTCTCGATGTTACTGCATTTGAAGAGTTGACTTTAGGATGACGAAATGATATTGCTCGTGGTCATAGAATAGGGAAGAGAATAGAAAGGAAAAAGGATTAGTGATTGGTAACATGCTATGCGCATGTGAGATTTTCATGGTGATATTCTCACAACGGCCGTTCAGAATGGTTCGACGGATGCATATGAGAGATCATTCCCGTTGTGTTTTCGCTCGTTTACTCAATTCCATCATGTTTGGTTATAGAATACAAGAAACGTTTTACTACGTGCTTCATTTGGGGATAACAGGGTAATGATCCCCCATCGCATCTTCAAGTGATCATTACAAGCTGTCCATTTGGTTCAGGCACTCTTGAACGTTGATGGGGCAGCCGATTCATGAACATGAAATCTGCCGCGACCGACTCGACAGAACGCGCCCATACCCCTTTCTAAACCGAAGGGCAGGGAGACAATATAAGTCCACTTAGATGCACATAAAAGCAGCGGCCCGTTAAACAGAAATTTACGTCTGTTCTCAAATTTACCAGACCATAAAACATCGAAATGATAACTTACATGACTAGACGTAAATATATGTTGAGTAACACAAAATTGCATTTGCCAAATGCTGCAACTGTACATGCAAATTAAAATGCTTCTTAATGCCAGATTTGAAGGCAAGGATTTAGTTCAAATTTCCGTCAGAAAAATTCAAGATGCGGTAATAAAAATGTGTTAGTGAAAAAGAACCTTAATGTCCATGAAATCTCCAAATGTTTGTGGAAATATGAATTAAAATAATGCAAAACCCGGTAGTTGACCTGCGAATAAAAATATTTTGAGAATTCGGCAAGTTGCCACCAAGTTTGAATTAATGAATATCATAAACATTTACTATATGTGTTATACTGCGTACGGTAACGGATAACTGAAAATTGGCAAACATTCCCTTTTTTTGCGTTTTTTCTTTTTTTTTTTTTGTAGTGTCCAATTTTCAACGCTTTACGGATTTAGATTTGAGATTACCAAATATATTTTAGAAACCGTAAATGTAGCATTCGGAATTGTGATTTAAGATCGCTAATGATCGCCAAGATTTAAGTCAGTCTCTGGTAGAGAGCAAAAGATTTGACTTTCGGCTTCGGTCGTTTGGCAGCTAATCGATAGGAATTGATAGACTCTCTCAAGTTGCTGACGCAGGTGACTCTAATATCTCAGGTGGTCTATTTTCTTCAGTTGTTAGGGAAGATGGTGGAGTAGCGGGGTATCAAATGAGATTTAGCAGTGGAGCGACAGTTAATTAATTGAATTTTTGCCAAGGAGTTAAGAGTTACATTTTAAAGTACACGGTATGCGGTAAACGTTTTGTTTGCATACATTAGCACGTGAACTTTACCCCCGAAATATTGGTAAACAAACCTTGCAGCCTGACGCTTCATATAGCAGAACACAGGCCTGGCAGTGTGAAACTAATCATCTCCTTTACTCGTTTGGTTTAAAATGGAACTTCGAGTTTGACATCACAGGCACCGTTGCTTAGGTGTAAGTTTGCCAGAAAGTTTGCTTCCCATGCTATGATCAGACGTTTGCTTGTAGAATTTACCTCTAAATGTAAAGAAATTCTGGTTCATGGTAACCTCAGCCACAAGAAGATACGCTTCAATGTGAGAGTGAGGCGCTCGACTGCATTCTAAATGGCAACGCAGGCTTTTGAGAGCATCGGCGATTGGAACGCTTGGAAATAGTGCTGAAACGTCAAACGATACCAAAATTTCACCTCGTGTTACCTTAAGCCCTTCTAGTTGCTGGACGAAATCGACAGAATTTTTCACAATATTACCACAGACGTTGTTGGTAAGCGTCACGGCTTGCGCGCACTGATATCTTGAGGCATAGCCTTCCATATTTTCACCAACATTTTCTTAAAATTTTCCAGGATTAGTCCTTTGGTGTTTCTCAGTTTCCGCAGCATAGAAGTCGAGAGGATTCAAATAAGAAAGAAAATCCGATAAATTGTCCTCACACCAAGCCTGTCTATCTCAACCCTGATGGAACGGTGCAGAATCTTGTTGGATGCTGTATGACCTTAGAGTGTTGGTGTAATATTAACTGTTGATTATAACACAAGGTCCAATAAACGCAATGCAACTTTCAAAGTTTTGAGAAACATCCCCAAACCGTTACGCTTGAAACATTCTTAAACCTTGGAACAGCTTACCACGAGGATATCAGAAAGATGTGCTGCATACAAACGATCATTTTTCTGGCTGTGAACTTTTTTTCGGTTCCGCTTGAGCAGCTTTCATCTCTCGACTCTTCTGCTTTTCAACGATGCCATGAACCCGTTGTTTTTTGCCTGGATTCAGGTCATCTTTCAAAATGCTCCTGATCGTTGACTGCGACATTCTCAGTTCCCAGTCTGCCAATGAACTTACCAGGATTCCACCGAAATCGGTTTCTCACTCAGTTTGATGGCTTCCGGACACATGACAGAGCGCTTACGACCAGATCTGGGAGGTATTTTCCTAGAACCGGTTACTTTGTAGTGTTTAACGCTACCAAAAATGAATTCGAGTTTCAACTTCTTCCGAGTTACAAATTCTTCTAAGTTATACACGGTCTAAAATGTTGCAAAAACAGACTAATCACGAGCTCCCTTTTTGTGTTCATGATTACCACGACTCTCAAATGAATCAAAATTCAAAACAAACACGCTAAGATGAGAATACCTAAAGATCGTTAAAAAGTACCGATTATCGCTTAAAAGTGCACCTACCAAAATTAAGCGTGAACACAAACTACCAAATACTGGGTATTAGTAATGCCGGAAAGATAAACGTTAAAAATTACCGATTGTAGATCGTTACTTATTACTGAAAATTGGGTACTATTTTGAAGTTTTGGTTTTAAAGAATGCTTCAAAAAGACATGTAATTCAACAATTGATCCATGTGCATTAGTATTCCAAATTCTTTTTTTTTCGTCAGCCTATTTCCCACATGATGATAATCACCGACGCCAGGGAGACGACTCCACCACCTGGACCCTACCTAACGACTCATGACTATGAACCGGGACCAACAGCTTTGCCCTTCCAAGAAGACGTGACCAGATTTTTTCCTCATTGAACCCAGACCCACTGGGGTGCCAGTATCAGTCACGCTTACCACTACACCACCGACGCCGGTTGTATTCCAAATTCTGCAGTTAAGGAGAAACAAACGTTCAAATGCATTGAAAAAATGTTTTTTTAGGTCCAGAGAAGGTCCATTAACTATGCCACGCAGTAAGGGGGACGGGAGATTTGGGAATACGTGACAATCCATACAAAAAAATTTGAACGTCCATACTAAAAACGTGACAAGAGGGGGAGGGGGCTATAAATAATACTAAGATATGGAGGAATCCAAGTAAAGAAACAGTGAAGTTAAACATCGTAGTATCTAAAACTGAAAATTATAACAACTTGCTGGCTATTTTTCTAACTGTATGAAATTAGTCAGTATTGTCATTATCGACGATTTTCAGCTAGAAAAATAATTTTCAAGAACTCGATCTACGACGTTCAACCGCACTATTGCGTTAAGTGGATTCCTCCGTTACAATATTTTTTCTGCATGGACCCAACATTTTGACACATTTATTTTTCGCTCCGGAGAGAGCCGAATTGCATCTCCCGATTCACATTGATTCACACACGGATCCGTCGGAGCTAGAAAAAAAAGGAAAAGTTATTGTTTCAAATGTTGGGACATGAATAAACAGTATTGAAGGATTAATAAGAAAAATATTTACGTTTTCACTAAGAAAAATATAATGACCGCGTTGCTTCAGTGACAAAAAAAAAGTTATTTAATTTTGAGTAAATAATAACGTCCAATATTGGAAAATGAACATATCCCATATATCAGAAAAAAAAAGTTCTGTTTATTATCGTTTAATTTTACCGCTATTTTGGGTATTGTCAACAATACTTATTTATAGGTAAAATAAAAACCTAACTTTAGTTATCCTCATCTTAGTGTGCAAGCCGTGTTGACATTTCAATACACTCCAAAAGAGAAATATTCAAAAATGTCAGGGAGTAATCCATCCAAAACTACACACTTTTATCCTCCTTTAGGTGTCAGGTCAACATGACCCGGGATGAATTTTCAAAATGCTATAAATTTCTTAAATAAGCATCTAGATGTTTGAATTTTCTTGAGTTTTCCTAAATCATATAAATACACGTTTCTGCAATGAACGTAACTTTTTTCTCTTTACATTTTTTGAACAGCTGTTACGAATAAGGTGTTTCGAATCATATTGACTCGGATTTTTAAATCCACATTGCAGAATTTTAATGTATTTGTGGACAAAATGCTTGTTGAAGTTTCAAGTTTCAG
>JASCZW010008126.1:0-54781 GCA_034211315.2 Aedes japonicus
GCTCACATGACCAAATAACGTGACATAGCCTTGTCCACACTCACAGAGATCTGCTGTCGCTAACTCGGTAAAAATGAGCGTTCAAAGAATAATCATTGTAAATGAGGCGAAGACATCACACTAATAAATTCTCGACCCACATCCATCCCCCTAAACCAAGATTACTTCGGCACCTTTGGGATGCCGTCGCTCCAAATCTCCTTTACTGTATTTATACTGCCAGCTGACACGTGACTGTTGCCGAAAACTAATAAAAAATTTATTAGAGGCGATTTGCCGATCGTAAATAACGACATCAATAGCACCCACATTTGCAAGTGAGTCCGCTCTCTCATTGCCTGGGATTGAACAATGAGATGGGACCCATACAAAGGTGATGATAAAATAACGCGAAGATAAAGCACTAGAAGCTCCTGTATTTTCATGAGAAAATACGAGGAGTGCTTACCGGCTCAAGGGCGAATAGCCTCTATAGAACTGAGACTATCCGTGAAAATGAAGTACTGATCCGGTGTTAATGAGGCAACAATTTCTAGCGTGAACTATATTGCCGCTAATTCAGCGACATATACGGAACAAGGAGCTTGAAGTTTACGATTGGCGCTATAAATTTCATTAAATATTCCAAAGCCTGCGGACTCCTCTATCAATGATCCGTCAGTGAAGAACGATTTGCATGGAATCAACTTGACCAAACTTAGCAGTAAATATCACAGGAGCAATCATAGGACGATGAAGTTCCTGCTTCGAAGGATAAATCAAAATGAACCGAACTGTCGAAGTCGGAGAAGCAAACACGATTGGGAATATTCGGCGGAAGGCTGACTTCCTGTGTTATGTACAAATGGTACAAAGTCATGTAGCGAGTTTGAGGATTCAACTCGAGAAGCTCCTCGAGAAGTTTTCGATTACCTGGGGTTCATAACCTCTCACCTGGTGAGGAGCCGGAAGATAACTTTGTAAACCGATCCGAGAGTGGCTACATGCCAGCCAGCACTTCAAGACTCATGGTATGAGTCTAGTGCATGCAACGTAATGCGATACGAAGACACCGATACTGAATACGTTCCAGTTTGATGATGTGCAACCGAGGCCGCCGATTGATAACAAAAACTACCGTATTCCATAACCGACAAAATCGTTGTCCGGTACAACGTTAGAAGATCCCACGGATGCAGCTCCCACCAAGTTCATGTTATTTTTCGAAGAAAGTAGACCCTCTGCTGACATTTTCACATCAGATACTCAATGTGGGATCTCTGGGTGCACTTTGAATCAAACCAGACCCCAAGACATTTAAAAGACATGGAATGAGTTATTAGTGTACCCCAATTCGAAGCTTCAGTTTGGTGACATGGCTTACCTAGAAAAAACTACCAACTCAGTTTTCTGCATAGAGAATTTGATACCTAGCTTTAAGAGCCCAACTAGACAAATTGCCTCAGGTATCCTGTAAGGCGTTTTGTAGATCGATCCCATTTGGGTCCCGTGACAGACACTACGCCGTCATGTGCAAGTTGTCTCAATGTACAGTTGTCACTTAGATAATTGTCAATGTATTTGACACAAAAATTCTATAAAGGGGGTTTAAACATGATCCTGTGTAAGGCCCATTTAACTAAATCGTGAGGCTATGGAGTTTTCTTGAGAAGGCTCAGGTGTTTCTCGAACATTTGAATTGAAGCGTAAAAAGTCAACATGCGCCGAAATCGTGTCCAAACCCACAGAACTTAAAAAACCAAGAAACCTGGCTAATACTCTGGGGATATCGACCACTTCGTTACTGGAAATGTTATTTTCAATTTAATTTCATTTTCGCTGCTCCAAGTACCGGTACATTAGAATAATTTAAAATCTCAAAGCAATGAATTAAACTGATTTCCCTGAACTTCTCTGAAGAACTTCCTTGAACATCCCTTGGAACTTACCTAAACTTCTCTGAAGAACATTCAAGAAGTTCTATGAATAACTACCCCGAAGGTCTCTGAAGAGCTTCCCCGAGGTTTTCTGCAGAATTCCACTGAAGTTCTCTGGAGAATTTCCACGAAGTTCTATGCAGAACTTCATCGAAGTTTTCTAAACTTCCCCGAAGTTCACTGAAGAACATATTCGAAGTTCTCTGATGAACTTTCCTGAATTTTTATAAAGAACTACCCTGAATTTCTGTAAAGATCTTCCCTATTGTTCCTCTGAAGAACTTACCTGAAATTCCTTGGAAGTGCTTCCTTGAAATTACTTTCCTGAAATGCTCTGAAGAGATTTCCAAAACTTCTTTGAAGAATTACGTGAAGTTCGCTGAAGAATTTCCTTGAACTCCTCTTAAAAAAATCCCCGAATTTCTCTAAAGAACTTCCATGAAATTCTCTAATGAACCTCCTCGAATTTTTCTAAATAACTTCCATTAACTTCTCTTTCGCCATGAACTTCTCTGAAGAATTTCGCTAAATTAGTAATCCGGATCTTCATAACCCAACTCCATCAGAGGATTAGCATCAAATCCCTAGCCTTCAAGGATTACTCACGAGTTTGTCCAGATTTTGCGAGTTTTTCGTTTTATCCGCCTTTTCAATATGATGTACGCAGTAACTGCAGCAATTTTTCATTTTCTGTCCATAGCTACCGAATGTGCCGCAACTAAACAAAGGGTAGGTGTACACCGAAACAAGTTAAGTGATAGAGCTGCAGCAAAGATTTCTACAACATAGCCACTATTACTTCATAACTCATATTTCTACAAAACCGTTTCTCGAATCTTATAGAACTATGAAATAGATATCTATAACGGTTTTATCATAGTGAACTATAGCATAGATCTTAAGCGCCGTACCTTGAGAAACTACGGAGCAACGGATCACGGAAGAAGCGATGTTCACCGATGGCTTGAGCACAGAGGAATAAAATAAGAACAATTTAAAATTCCAACATTGTGAATGGTTTATTCAAAAAACCGTTACCGAGCCCCGTAAATTTGGTTGTGTTGAGGCAGTGACTTGACAAACCGTTTTAGTGAAGTCGAATATTGCTGACCCAGAACATGTAATATTGCTTAGAATGTTTTTTGACCTTTAATAATATGAATTAAATTTGTTTGCATGTTCATTGAAACTTTAAATTGCCCAAAAAATACTGTTAAAACTATAAATCATGAGTTCTGAACTCCAGGATAGTTTAAATGACCTAAAGGATCAGAAAGTTATAAAATATTAACTATCTTTGAGATCAGAATTAGGGACCTAGAGTTGTAACAGAAGCTATATGAGCTACGCAAAGATAGACTGTGAATTAAAACATATTCATTGAATATCTAGAAAGACCAACAGACATTATGAGATAATCTTCTAGGTTATCCAAACTATCCTGGAATTCAAAACTGTAAATCTCCAGCTGCTACTGTAGCTTTCTGGACCAAACAAAATAACAATATGTATATGACCAATATAAGTGAGTGTTTTGAAAGGTTAAAACAGTAATAATGAGATATCTTGGGATGTAAAAGGTCATCAAAACTGCCCTTGAGTTCAGAAGTCAGGTCACAAGTCATTATGATATTATCTTGGAATGTTCAAGCTCATACAAACTGACTTGAGTTCAGAACTTAAGATATGCAGCAGTAACCGTAGCTGTTGGTCTTGGGCTACACAAAACTTCGATAAATATTCAAACATATTCAATGAATATTCTGAAACGTCCACATTCATCAGTGCACAGTGGTCCAGAATGCGAATTTAGCTGGAAAGATACATGTTCGACGTAAGTTTGAAGTTCTGAAGCAAATCTGTCTTGCACAAATTTTTTTCTTATAACAAGGCGCTTCTTTGGTATAAATTAAAACTAGGATGGTTCTTATTTTCGGAGAAATCTAAAATCTAACTTATTTATTTGCAGAAATAAAGGAATACATTTTTCAAAAAAGTTGTAGAATAAATAATTTTAAACAGCTCTGTTGGAATACTTTTTTTTACTTATTGATATGACCGAATAAAGTATTTTTTCTACGTAGCACAGGGTGTCCCTATAAAAATTAGTTATTTTGCAGAAATTTTTTTATTTAAAATTTATCAGAACAATAAAAGTTACACATTTTGATAAACTGAAATTGTCTGAAAATAAGGACCACCCTAGTTTTCATTCACACCAAAAGAAGCGCTTTGTTATTAGAAACAGCTTTGTGCAAGCCATTTTTGCTCCAAAACTTCAAAGCTACGCCGAAAATGTATCTCTCCAGCTAAATTTTTTTTCGCATTCTGGACCACTGTGCACTGGATAATCTTGAAAATTTTAGGTCATCCAAAACTTGAAATCCACAATTGTAACAGAATATCCCAATATTATCTTATAATGTCTGTTGGTTTTCCATGGAATTCATTGAACATGTTTGAATATATGTCATAAGATTGTAAATCAGATAAAGCTACTGTTTCAACTGTAGATCTTTAATTCTGAACTCCTAAACAGTTTGGATGACCTGGCACATCTTTAAGAAATAGCCTTCTTTTTTCAAAAATTTCTATGATATTGAGCACCAATTTAATCAGAACACTCCAAATTGCTTGTGTAAAAACGCTTGAAAAATATTGCATTCTTTAAACGCACCGATGTTTTGAAAGATTCAATTCCTCATCCCTTGTAAGGGTGGAAGGTTGGCACTTAGCATTGAAATCTGAGTTAGTAGCACTTACGAAAAATCCATTGGAATCATCAATCTCCAAAGTTATAAGATATTATTTTATATTAAGCTCACTGTTGACAGTTTATTGCTAATTATTAATGTTTTTGAAGAATGTTAAAAAGATCCTGAAAAAAAAACAATCGGCTAATGCAAAAGATAAAAAAAAATTTAACCAGAAATGATGAAGGTATTAGGTAGGAAGGTATATTGAAAAACGGAATCGAATTATTGTTTGAATGTCATAAGCTCAGATTCTCAATTACTTTTTGAAGGATAAAATATTCATGTTACTTGAAAGCCACAAGCAACAAGTTTTATTAAAGTTTTATGGAAGCCACTAGAAATCAGATTGGTTTTACACGAACCTACACGATCTAAAAACTTTGTTTTCTAAAAATCCTTTTACCCCTACCAAAAGACTCCTACCGTTTAGGACTCATTCAAATAATCTTATTATGGTTAGTTGAAAAAGCATTTTGAAACCGTTTTGCCTCCAGTAAATGCATTAAACGGCGAATTGGCATTAAGGAAAGTCATATGACCAAATAGTTTTATAGTAGCCATCGCGAAGATAAATTGGCTTTTTAGCAACTGTTATATCTCTCAATCACCATATTGAAATACAAGAAATCATTGAAATATTGACATACACCAAACTTTAAACGTAATGCAAATGAACTGTACATCAGAGACCAACTTTGGCATTATTTTAGATAAACCTTTTTGAATTCCATGAATTTTCATGTAGTTCATGATTAATTTATCGAATATATTTGTTTCAATTTTGTTGTTGTTGATGTAAACTCGCATTATCTCCGAGGTGCATTAATTTTCGGCTGTTATCGTGCCAATATTCACCATAAAATCAAATGCGCATATGATTTGGAGCATGTTACGCTGTGAAAAAACTCAAATTGTTTTGGATATTTTGCTATCAAACAAAATTTCCTGCAACTCTAGAACTTTTGTCCTAGATATTATTTTCTGTTAAACGAATCAAAAGAGCTGATAATTGAAAAAATCAGAACAACAAACACCAACCACGATATCACCGTGAAGTTTGGCAGCTGTGGCCATTTGGCCTTATGTTGGTTTTGATGGCAGCCAATAAGTTTTATGAAGGTTCTCAAGAAGTCATAACATCTTTCACTAGAACATTTTCAAAATTTATATAGTCTTGTAAAGGCTGGTCAAGACACAGAGTGGGCCACTCTGTATACATTTCGGCTTTAAAGATGTCAAGAGGAGGTGTTAACAAAACAGTTTTGAATGTATTTTTATAAACAAAGTCGGGAGGAGTGCTATACGGCTATATGGCTGGGATGCCACGTTCGCCACCTGCTGAGTACACCTCTGGGTTAGACTAAGTCCATTCATTCGCAGATCAAACTGCTTGGAGAAATTCTGCAAAAGTCCCCCTCGTAAAACCTTGCCCAAGAAAATCTTTGAGAGTTTCGCTAAACTCGGCAATGGGCTTCAACCATCCGTGGCACCACCCTCTCGAACTGATTGCACATAGCAACATATGCAAAACAAGCGAAATAATTTACATGGCAGACCTTCCCGGACTTGCGGACTTGCGGTGGAATGAGCAGCAAAGCCCATTCAACGGTCGATCTAGTTTGCCTGTCGTTTTTTTCTTCTTCTTCTTCTTTAGTGCAAGCTCTACCTCCCACCAAATGGGTAACGATTGGCGAGCACAATAAAGAAGTCATACGAACTGTGGGTTGTGGTTATAGTTATATGTGAGCTTCCTCCTTGCTTTGTCAGAGATGCAATCGCTGCGATTGCACCCTAAGTTTCGGTCTAGAGCTCATTATTTATGCATTAGCTTTTATGCGAATTGCACTCTTTTTGTTTTGTTTCAATTTGCTTTAAATTAAAGAAATTGTTTGCAGGTGGATCACCTTCTGAAAACAAAACACAAATCTATTGTATATCCTCGTTTGAATCCTTTTTGTCTGACCCTGAATTTTTTAAACAATCAGTTAGCATATGTTTTCAAGTTAGATTTGACCTATAAATTCCATCCCAATTAACGAGAGCTGTGCACCGCACTACCCCTTATAGACATATTTTCTCGCACCAATTCCAGCGTGACAGATTCTGAAGAATTCACCTCAAAGGCCATCCACGGGCAAGGATAGATAGTTTATGGCAGTGGGCCAAAAGTGTTGTCATTGTTTTTCCACTTTGTCTCCGACAGGTACCTTTCTGCTTCTGATCGAAAAAAATGTTGCACGGCGACGAGATTCCCATAAAGGTTTAAGACCAGCCCAAACACTGACTTGTTCTCTAACGGCTACCTTGGTCGAATTCTCCGTTCGATCGAACCTGTGCCTTTAATCTTGAGGGTGTTAGAGATTTTGTGTTCCGAATAATAGTAGCTGGCTTGACGTTACAAAACACATTCTGTTTCCTATGGGGAGGAGGGCACCGAGGTAGCCAAGGCTGCGAGAGGTCAAATTTATTGCGCAATAAATTACCCTTGCCTGACAGGAGTCCTGATTCAGCTGACATCAAACTGTGCAAAGGACTGCGACTGCGATGACTGCTGTCGCTTGGCTGTTGCCCTAGAATGAACGGGAGTGTAAGTAAAACGTTCGGGCTTTGGTGCGGGCTCAGTCCTACAGCAGCGAGAGTGACAGACGGACGGCGGCGGCGGCGGCGGCGGCGGCAGTGGCGGCGCTCATCGCTCCCGACCAACCTAGATTGGCAATTTTCGGGAGATTTGATTTTGTTTTCCTTCCCGATTTCGGTGTAGTTTTTTTGTTTGTGTCCTGAGTTTATTGTGGGTTTAATTTTCTAGGATTCTGCTTTTGGTTGTTATGGATGCTTTCCTTTTTATCACTTCCAAGTAAACGCATGGAAGGACCTGCGACGTGGCGCTTCTCATCACGGCTTTTTTCTTTTAGTTTATTTTCTTGTCTTTTCGTTTCGTTCACACACAACGTGTCTATATCTGTACAGTTTTTTCAATTTTTATTAGATGAAATTTGTGCATTTAAGGGTCATTTATTGTAGCTGTATAAAGTGACAGCCAACTGGTAGATTTATGTCTTGATGTTCTCGATAGTTGTAATGGATATATCGTAAAACAAAAGTGTATTATCACAAAATTTACTTAACTTTTTTTAGGATGTACCAAACTCGTCGAAAATTTGTTTGATAAACTAACACAGAGAACGTTATTGCACAGGTGGAAGATTTTTGATCGCTTGGTCCAGCTAAAAGTCAGGAGAATCCATGTCACCTTTCTGTAACAATCCGAATACAGGTTACACATTCTTTATTAGCAGTGAAAATTTGATTCTAGTCCAGCATTATTGAACGATATGTGAGGTGTGGTATAGAAAATAGCCGTGCATAGAAAATATAAACGTTTTTACGATTCTTAAAATGAGTTAATTATTGGCTTCAACGTAGTTAAGGCCAGTTATAATGACCTTAAACGACCTATATTGAGTAAAACGCGATCCTGAAAACTTTCCAAAACTTGTGAACCTAAAACATCTAAAACATTTAATACGTCAAATTAAAATATTTGTTTAAACGTTTGATTTAAACAAACTGGTTAAGTGGTTGCTGAGAAACACGCCTACTTAGTTGCGTCACAAACATCCTAACACTCATTCACATACATGCACTGATATTCCCTAGTAACATTGCCAAAAGCATTTGGCTTTGTTAAATTTTCTTGCGTTTTTATGAGAGCCATTCAAAATAAATTTGGCCTTATTATGGCACCAAGAGGAGCCAATAGGTTTAATATTTTAGTCAAGCTTATAGCATCCACAACTCATTTACAACGATCTTTAAATCTTGTTTTCTAAAATTCTTTTTACTCCTATCAAAGCTTTTATTTTGAATCTATGAACTCGTGAAATGCTGTTTTGATACGCCGTTTTAGGACTCATTCATATTATCTAATTATGGTCAGCTGGAAAAGCATTTTTAAACTGTTTGCCTCCAGTAATGGCATTAAGCGGCATAGTAATCATTGCGAAGCTTAAATATAAGAGATCATTAATATGTGGGAAAAATTACCTAAATTTTTAATTTAATGCACATGAACTGTTTTTTGTACGGAGCTTCACAAAATTCGTTGTTTTTCAAAGGTATACATGTTTTCCAATTCGATGCCTATACACATCAAACGTGCAGCAACACTAACAGATTTTAGAGACAATGTATTTCACACATCAAAGCTGCCTTTTAGACAGCTACTCTGATAACTTTTTACTCTTGACTAATTTTGTATCTGGACGATGTTATTACAACGGATATTTTGTATGGTTTATTGTTAAATGTTTTATATTTGTCATGGGGCACAAACAAACTATATTTTTCGCCTCGATGATGATGATGGATTTAAAGTTTTTATTTTGTTATTGAATTTAAAGTAGTCTTCATTTTTTGTATAGTCTTCAAAAGTTTGAGCCTCGCGCGCGGTATACAGGTATAAAGGACTTCTTTTTGAATTTACAAAAAAATATTGGCCATCTGATGCTTGAGAAAGATGCCATGAAATAGTAGTGGGTTGTCTGGCTGATTGTCGAGAATTCTTTGTCAGTTCTGTTGTGGTTGAAAGTAAAAAAGTTTGACTAGGGCCAGTCCAGGATTTTTTCGGTTTGGAAATATTCTCGATTTCCCTTATTGGGGATATCCTTGGTCAGCCCAAAACTAAGGTGGCGGTTCCATTAGCGTTGAAACCTCACTCGGTAGCGGGCAAGATCGGATATTGGATTGTATTTTGATAATGTCCTTATACAGGATTCTGTGATTTGAATTGAAATAGAATTTTCTGATCGCTGGGTTTATTTGCGAACATTTGTGGTTGACATCAAAAGCTTTTCACAATTATATCGCTGTAAAGCAAATGAACAGTTTTGGAAGAAGTTTATATCTGTAGAGACAATCAGTTCGTTTTTGGTTTTGCATAACTGGTTGCATTGTTTTAAATAAATTATCTAATAGATAAATCGTCTAGCTCAAACCTTTGTAGGGGTAAGTGGCGGGACCATCATCATCATCATCATTTCATTTCATTTCATTTCATTTCAACTGTTGATCGAAGACTAACTCTGACCTTCTTTAAGATAATCTTATCGAATTCCATTAATTTTCGAATATATTTGGTCTAATTTTGTTTTTGTTGTTGTTAGCTCGCATAAAATTTGAGCCGCATTAATTTTCAGCTTTTGTCGTGTCAATACTCACCATAAAATTAAATGCGCATATGATTTTCAGCATGATACGCTGAAGAAACACTCAATTTGTTTTAATAGTTTGCTTAGAAATATCACACAGCACTAGAACTATTTTCTTCGTCATCAATTAAAGCTTAATGAATCAGAAGAACAGAGGCAGCCAATAGGTTTTATGAAGGTTCTCAAATGGTCATGAAATCTTTCATTAGAACAGTTTCAAAACCTGTATGGCCCTTTAACGGTTTTATAAATTTGTTTTTTTACAGCCGTCTATAGAGTGGCCACATTGTACAAATTTTGTTTCAAAGAAGCATGAGTAGGGGTTGGTAGACACTACACTATCAAGAAAGTCGGAAGAAGTGCTACATGGCTGGAACAAAACTAAAATTTTTACTTGGAATTTTGAATACTCATCGAACTAAGTCTCGGAAAGGTAGTCGAGTTTTCAAGTGCTTGAAAATTTGACTATCTCTCCGAAATCTCAGACAAAGTTGTATTCATAATCAAGGGTCAAAAGTTCACCATGTATCATAATTTGAGATTCAACTTCTGAAACTTGCTAGTTCCAAATGAATAGACTAGGCTCAAGGCTCAATGGAAGAAGTAGCACTGCACGGTGAACTTATGTACAGAGAATATTTATCGTTGCTGAGTATAATTCAAAGTTATGAACTCAAGGTCTTTTTTTATGAACGTGAACATCCCAATATAATCTGATAATGACTGGTGATCTTACAGAAGATTCACTGAATGTGTTTGAGCGCATGAATTCATGAGTTACAGAGTAAATGTAACGACTGTAGATCCTATACTTCTAAACTGAGAGGCAGTGTTGATGACCTAGAATATCTCAAGATATCTCATAATATCTGTTGATCTTCAAAAAGATCCACTTAATTTGGTCATTAATAATGTTACTTTGTTAAGTTAAGAAAGCTACAAGTAACAGCTGTAGATTTCATGTTTTGAACTTCAGGATAGTTTGGATAACTTCGAACATTTGAAGATTATCTCATAATATCTGTTGTTCTTCCAAGATAATCAGAGAATTGTTTCAATATACATCGTAGTTTTGCATCGCCCAGAAAACTTTTAATGTATGTAGGTCTTATGTTATGATCTCAAGGATCATTCGGATGACACCGAAAATATCATATTACTTTATAATATTTGTTGACCTAATATACCTATGTTTGAATATTTGTTGTGCAATAAATACCGACATGACAGTTACAACTGTAAATCTTAAGTCTTTAACGCCAGGACAGTTTTAATGACCTATACCATCGTAAGATTATTTTTTTATGTATTAATACGTTCGAAAATATTCACTAAATATGATTCAATACATGACACGGTATTGTATAGCCCAAAAAGCTACAATGACTACCGTTGATTTCAAGTTGTTAACTCCAGGAAATTTTGATTAACCAAAAGATCACTAAATAATGTCAAAAGATTAATTGAATATGTTTGAATACATAACGGTACCTTATGCTGCCCAAAAAAACTACTGTTATAACTGCAGATCTTATGTTTTGAACTCCTTGACAGTTTGGATGACCTAGAATATCCTAAGATTGTCGCATTAGGTCAGGTGACCGTCTGAATGAATGCATATTTTGATAACATATTGTCCCTTTGCATACTTCAAAAACCTACGGTTACAACTGTATATCTTATGTTCTGAGCTCTGCGATAATTTGGATGACCAAGATCATCCCAGTTTAACTAATAATGTTTTTTTACGTTCAGAGATATACACTGAATATGGTTGAATACGTAGCGTAACTTTGTATAGTCCAAAAAGCTACAATTACTACTGAAGATCTTAGATTGTAAGCTCAAGGATAGTTTGAATGATCTAGCATTACAAAATGATCAAAAAAGGGCTTTTTATTTTTCAAAAGTTCATATAATATCATATTCTAAAATAGCGCTTTGGCTTTGTGCACAAATTACGTAACGCAGAAAAACGGGATTTTGGACCCCCTCCCCCCCTATGTAACAATAAGTAACGCGAGACCAGACTCCCCCCCATTAATTACGTAACGCTCACGAACAATCCCCCCCCCCCACCCTTTTTTCAGTTGCTATAAAATCATCACAAAAACTGTTATTTTTGTTGTTTTAATGTTTAATTCTAATATACTTGAAATAAGTAAAGATTGCAAACATCATTCAATTAATTTCATTTAAGTAACTTAAAGCTAATATAAAGATTACGAAAAACATTGCACTCATTGTACTGTATTCAAACTGTTACAAATATTAGTTCAACAAGTTTATTCAAATGTCTTTAAATTATTTAAAGTATCAGAAAAGAGCTTAATTCATATCACTTAAATCAACAGTATTTTTATGCAATGCATAATATTTACCTATTGCAATTATTGTAATTGTTATAAAAAATATTATTAATTATATTTTTTATATAGGTACTATTCAGAGTTTTCCTTTTAATCCGGGCAGTGCATGAAAAGGGCGCGCTATGTGCGACTAAATCATGACGGCAGAAACATAGAACAACAGACACAGTGACAAGTTCATTTGATGTAGGCTCAACGCAATGAGTAGAATCAACATTTCTTGTGTATTTAATCAAACCACACATTGTTTTAGTTAAATGCAACCATATATTTTAAACAACAATTCTTTTGTTCGAATCCAATATTGTTAGTAAATTAACATTTCTAACAGAAATCTTTATTGAGTCAACAAAATTATTTTGTAGAATCAACAATCAACAAAACATTTACCTTAATTTCTTATTATTTCAATGGTTCTAATGTATAAAACATTTTTTTTCAATCCAACCGCTTTGGTCTAATCAATGCAAAGGTGCATTGATTCCAAAAAGCTTATTTTTTTATTCAACAATAAATGATTTTTGTTTTCAATAGAAGCATCCTTTGCAGCGTTTTAAGAAACAAAACAAAATTGTTGTTGGTTCAAAAATTAAATCGATATTGTTTGAATAAATAAATATGATGGGTAAGCCGTGAGTCAACAACAAAATGTGTTGAATCTATACAGAACAATATATTCTCAGCGTGTAGATGTACAATTTATGGAAAATTGTGCCAATTGGTGACGCAAATCGTCATAAGATACCTTTCGTTTAGTAGATCACATTTCAATAGTACACTGAAAATTAATTTTCGTTCATATTACGGTCGAAAGTAGGACTAACAAATCTATTCGTTGTTTTCTGCAACGAAACTGATTTTTACTTTCTACGAAGCTTCCTTCGTATAAAAAGCCACACGCGCAGCTGTCAAAAGCACAAAGCATTTTTTGACACAATAAGAACATTCGTTCATTCTACAAAAAAAAACAAAGAGCTACGAGTTCTTTGTTACCAATAAAAACAAACTTTACCAGCTCAAAATATAATTTAAAAAAAGGGCAACCACGAGGAGTTGTTCTGCTCTTCACTGAAATATGAATGTTTCATATAATTTAAGAGATTGTTCTATGTGCATAATCCATGTTTACGAAACGAGTGAAAGCTAATTAACGAAAATAAATTTTCAGTGTACATCTTCATTTATCGATGCTTTAGAATTTGGTCGGAAATCAAAAGATAGACTTAATCCATTTATCTTAAAACTTCAGATTCACCACTTAGCCATAAATTTATTTCTATTATGGCCGTAAGAAACACATGCGATTGGCCATGAAAGGATCTAAAATTTAAAACTATGGCGATAATTGGTGCAGTGTACCAGTTATGGCAAACGTCATTAATAATACAAAGACAAAGTTTTGGCTCATTTTCGAAAAAAATTCTTCAAAATATAGATTAAAACCTTTCATTGAAAGTGGGGTTTTCCCAGAATTTTTAAACATAGTTCTCAACTAGTATGAACTAAGTCTTTTCTACTTGATGTAGAAGAAGATGTACGCTCATCATCCTGAAGCACCAAGAATAGACAGTAATGTTTGCTAGAATGAAAGATATGAAGAGAAAGTGTTGAAAGTTTCGTCAGTGTACGGTAGGTTGGAAATAGAATAGAAGAATTGAAAATTGAGCGAAAGTGCGTGGGTAAAGTAGTACTCGAACCAAGGACGTTACTATTGCCTAATCTACCTCTGCAGGGTAGGTCAAGGCACGGATGAATCCGCTTTTCTACTTACTACTTGCTACTTTGCTTGGCTCACAGGAAATTTAATTGATGCTAAATGGTTATTCACTTTTGATTTTTTTTTTTCAAATTGGTTATTTTGTTACGTAACGATTTTAAACACCCCCCCTCCCCCATATGTCACAATAAGTAACGGTTGCTCAACCCCCCTCCCCCCCCCCCCCTTCATGCGTTACGTAATTTGTGCACAAAGCCTTTGCAGAATTAATAACGCATTTATTTTATTCTTTCTGAACTTCTTCGTATTCAGAATATTCTTAGTCGTCAATATGGTCTTGAACTTACACGTTTTCTATTTTTCCCAAATAGAAAAATTGGGGTAAAACAAACTTTGCGGGAAACACTTTTCACTTTTATTCATTTTGCGATTTTGTACAGCCATTTTCCTTTTGGGGTCCTGTATGACTCCTTTGGCCTGGAGGGGTTAAGTGATGCATTCGAAAGCGTGAAAAACAATTTTGGCTAAACAGTCATAAAAGTTACGCACACTCCACTATCCCACGATTACCGATTGTTACCATAACGATTTCTTTAACGTACGCAAAAAGTTGAAAATTTAAGTATTATCTTGAACGCAAGCGTACGTGCCTTCCGACATTTTTCCTTGATAAACAATGAAAAAAAAATTAATTTTAGAAAAAAAATAATTTTAGTATGAAGATATATCGCTTACAGATTCATTGGAAACAAAAATGATATATGGTGACACGAAAAAGTTTGAAATTTTAGTTGGCTAGAACTAAAAAGAAATTTGGCAATACAGTAGCAATTTCTCTATTAATTAACTAGGTAGATTGTATTAAAGGCATGGCAAGGTTGAGAAAAAACGGCTGGAGTTGATTGGAAGGCATACTAGCTGCCATGTGTTGCTTAAATGTATATTCACCTAAAATAAACATGTAATATGCCATGATTTATTAGACAAGTCCAGAATTCCAAAAATGTGTAATCCCCCCTCCCCTGCTAGAGGAGGGAAAGGCCTCAGACCACCATACAATTATTGCCTTCAAAACCCCCCACATGCCAAATTTGGTTCCATTGGCTTGATTAGTTCTCGTGATATTCAGAAATTTGTGTTTCATTTGTATGCGATCCACTTCTTCTAGAGGGGGGAGGGGTCTTAAACAATCATGGGAATTTTCCTGGTTCAGTAGTTTCCGAGTCCGGAAGTGTTAAACAGACAGACTGACAGAAATTCATTTTTCTATACATAAAAATCCTGCCTGAAAAAAACCTCACATACCCAATGTGGTTTGATTTGCTTGAATAGCTCTCGAGTGATGCAGAAATTTATGTTTCATATATGTGAGAACCCCTCTCCCTTCATGAAAAGGAGGGGTCTTGAACTGCTACGGAAACATTTCCTGCCTTCAATCACCTTCACCTGCCAAATTTGGTGCCAATTGATTGATTAGTTCGTGAGTTATGTAGTAATTTGTGCTTCATTTGTATAGAATCCTTCCTCCCTCTCTGAGGACGGATGGGCCTCAAACCACCATTGACATATTTTTCTCCTTCAAAAACCTCCACATGCTAAATTTGGTTCCATTTGCTTGAGTTATGCATAAATATGTGTTTCATTTAGATGGGAGCCCAAACCCCCCCCCCCCCCTTGCTTGAGAGAGGAGAGGTCACAAGTACCATAGGAACATTTTTCACCTACAAGAATCTCCACATGTCAAATTTGGTTCGATTTTACGGATTTGTTCTCGTGTTGTGAAGAAAGTTGTGTTTAATTTGTATAACTAACTAACAGAAAAAAACAATTATTGCCTTCAAAAACCTCCATATGTCAAGTCTAGTTCAAATTGCTTGGGAAATTTTCGAGTTATGCATAAACTTGTGCTTAACTTCTTAACTTGTATACCCCCCCCCTGCCCCTTCAGAATGGGAAGGGGTTGCAAACTACGATTGAAACATTGTTTGCTTTCAAAAACTCCCAAATGCCCAATCTGGTTCCCTTTGCTTGATTAGTTTTCGAATTATGCAGAAATTTACATAGGGGGAGAGGTCTCAAACCATCATGAAGGGTTTATTCGATAAAAATGGCACACAGAAAATCTTCTGTAACTTTTGAATCGTATGAGTAAAAAACCTAGAAATTTGAGTAGATCTTATCCATAGTGTATTATTTACATCTGCCAAGTTTCATAGTTATACATTCAGTAGTTCCAGTCATGTCGTCGAAACAAGAAATTGTCCGTGAGAAAATTTTGTGCACTCACAATCAAAATCCAGGGGCGTCCCACCGGTGGATTGCTAAAAGGCTTGGAATTGCAAATACAACTGTGTCTCGTGTAATAAGAACCTTCAAGGAGCGTCTGAGTGTCCAAAGGAAGGAAAGGAGTGGTCGTATAAGTGGTCCAATGGACAGTAAAATGGCCAGGAAAGTCGTACAACAATTCAAGAACCGTCCAAACATGTCAATTCGAGATGTCGCTAAAAAGTCTAAAATGTCAGTCGGTTTTGTGCAGAAAACCATGAAGCGTGCTGGGTTACATGTTTACAAAGTGCAGAAAGCCCCAAACCGGAATGAAAA
Source organism: Aedes japonicus (assembly GCA_034211315.2). Taxonomy (NCBI): domain Eukaryota; kingdom Metazoa; phylum Arthropoda; class Insecta; order Diptera; family Culicidae; genus Aedes; species Aedes japonicus. Next base: position 16,567 of record JASCZW010008126.1, read on the forward strand.
ACAAGACATTACTGCGAAAACCCACGCCCGGAAACTTTACACGAAGCTGCTAACCAAATCCGGTTGCATCCTGATGGATGACGAAACATACGTCAAGGCCGACTTCCGTCAACTTCCTGGGCCTATTTTGTTGCCAAGTCGAAGTTCGATGTTCGAAAGAAGAAACTATCGAAATTTCCAAAGAAGTTTCTAATCAAGCAGGCGGATTTGCGGATGTGGTGAAATAAGTGCTCCCTTCATCACTTCCGGAACAATAAACGGTGCGATTTACACGGAAGAGTGCCTTAAGAAGCGTCTCTTGCCATTCATTAAGAAGCACAAAGGATCAACTCTGTTTTGGCCTGATCTAGCATCCTGCCACTACGCTCGAAACGTATTGGAGTGATACCGAGCCAACGGAGTCAATTTTGTGCCAAAGGATATGAACCCACCAAATTCACCGGAACTTCGTCCAATTGAAAAATTCTGGGCAATTATGAAAACGGAACTTCGCAAACATCCCAAAACTATAAAAACAGAGCTAGAATTGGAGAAAATTTGGGTAAAAACAACAAAAACACTGGGAAAATCGGTTGTACAAAATTTGATGGGTGGAGTGAAAAGAAGGTGCGGGCATTCGGCATGGGAGACGAAATTGAATAAAACAAATGTTGTAAATCAAAACTCATTAGTAGTTCTTCATTCCCTGAAAATTTCAAGAAATCCGATAATCAGTTTAATTTTGATGAGTATATATGTGTGTGCCATTTTTATCGAATACACCCTTTAAGAACCTTCTCAGGTCCCAAAAACTCCTGCATACAATTTGTTCAGTATCGCTTCCGAAGTCTCCGAGTCTATAAGGGTCAGACAGACAGAAAATCATTTTAATTTGCATAGATGGTGACAATAGAGCCGTTCAAGTGGAACTATACACGAACAGTATGGCTTATTGTCTTGATGATGATGATGTTGATGAGATACTACCATTTATTGTAGCAAGGTAACGTTTCATAGCAGTGGAATAATCTGAAAAACGATTTGATCAGTATTCTATTGTTTATAATGATCTTAAAGTTCCTGTATGAAGGGCCACAAACGTTTGGGCGGGCCCGTAGATAGAGACACTTACGCGAAACCCGCGAATATAGGAAAGAGAATCTTCTTCCACACCCACAACATAAGAGTCGATCCCTCGATTGACAGAATAAACCCAATAGATGGGGTCGAAGAATCCGCCCTCGTTCCGCGAAATGTTAACAATAAGGAGGAGGCAGTCCCATGCTCCCTATCCAAATCGTTGCACTTGGGTGCCCTGATGGTCCCTCCCTTTTCCCGTTATACATTATGTCGATATGATGATATTCAGTATACTTTGTAGTGGGCATTTGATTGCTTACCTTATGTTAGAAAATTTGTCTGAAAGTAAAATTGGTTAGGTTTTATACCGGTCTTTATTGCTCTGTGTTGTCTCGATGTTACTGCATTTGAAGAGTTAACTTTAGGATATTGCTCGTGGTCATAGGATAGGGAAGAGAACAGAAAGGAAAAAGGATTAGTGATTGGTAACACGCTATGCGCATGTGACATTGTCATGGTGATATTCTCACAACGGCCGTTCAGAATGGTTCGACGGATGCATATGAGAGATCATTCCCGTTGAGTTTGCACTCGTTTACTCAATTCCATCATGTTTGGTTATAGAAGACAAGAAACATTTTACAACGTGCTACATTTCGGAATATCAGGGCAATGATCCCCTATTGCATCTTCAAGTGATCATTACAAGCTGTCATTTGGTTCAGGCACTTTTGAACGTTGATTGGGCAGCCGATTCACACATGAAATCTACCGCGATCAACTCGCAGAACACGCCCATACCCCTTTCTGAACCGAAGGGCAGGGTAACAGTATGCTTTATAATCTTACAACAAAACTAATTATAATATTATGGGCTCGTATTGTAATACTATTGTTAATTTTAACTCGGGCAATAGTGCTCAAAAGTCATTTGACAGTGGATTTATTGACAAAATATAAATGGCAACACTGAAAACCAGTACCCAAAAAGAGTTTATTTGTTTTGATGTGCTTCTTTATTTGCTCGGTATTAAGCTTAGTGGCGTTTACCACCGCTACTATCGTGTCTATCGTCATGTAAAAAATGTGTGCCTTCCCATAGATAAGGGGTGATACGGTCAAAATTTGGTCAAGGGAAAACGCGTGTAAATCGGTGAAATCGTTTATTTAAAAAATCAAATTAAATTTATTTTTCAAGTTCTATTAGTATAAAATTCAGGAAAAATATTCAGTTAGGCTTCCGCTTTTCCAAATCCGAATTGCCGGGCCTTACGCTTGACCCCTGCCATCAGATTTTGTACAGCCACCTTGTCCACCTTCTTCGCCACAGAAAGCCAGTTTGCCTTGAACTGCTGCTCGTCCCTAGCAGTTTTTTGGTCTTTTTAGGTTACGCTTGACAATAGCCCAGTATTTCTCAATTGGGCGGAGCTCTGGCGTATTGGGAGGGTTCTTGTCGCTTGGGAACCACCTGCACGTTGTTGGCGGCGTACCACTCCATGGCCTTTTTACCGTAATGGCAAGATGCCAAATCCGGCCAAAACAGTACGCGAACAACCGTGTTTCTTCAGGAAAGGCAGCAGACGTTTATTCAAACACTCTTTCACGTAAATTTCTTGGTTGACAGTCCCGGAAGCTATGAAAATGCTGCTTTTCAAGCCACAGGTACAGATGACTTGCCAAACCAGATATTTCTTTGCGAACTTTGACAGTTTCGTGTGCTTGAAAATATCTGCTACCTTTCCCCTTCCTTTTGCCGTATAAAACTCCTGTCCGGGAAGCTGCTTGTAGTCGGCTTTGACGTAGGTTTCGTCGTCCATTACCACGCAGTCAAACTTCATCAGCATCGTCGTATTTTGTTTATCATCGCGATTTGGAGTCACTACCTTCTTTTAAGTCGATAGTCCGGCTCGTTTTTTGGCTCGATGCACGGTTGTAGACGATACACCTAGCTTATTTGCGACATCTCGGAGAGATAGGTTAGGGTTTCGCTTGAAACTACCGGCAACTCTCTTTGTCGTCTCAGCGGCTTCCGGTTTTCGATTTCCCCCCGATCCAGACTTCCTTGCTGTCGACAAACGATCCCCAAACACTTTAATTACATTTGTAACGGTTGATTTGGCAACTTTTAGCGATTTTGCCAACTTTGCGTGCGAGTAGCTCGGATTTTCGCGATGCGCGAGCAAAATTTTGATACGCTGCTCTTCTTGCTTGGACGGCATTTTGACAACTGAAGAGTGAATTCCAAAATCAAAATAGGAGCAACATTCTACACACACACCTTCAAAATGAGGGGTGTTCAGGTTTTTTAAATGCAAAATTGAAAGAAATACGTCAAGTTGATATTGACCAAATTTTGACCGTATCGCCCTTTAGCTTAAAAGTTGAATGTGACATTATTTTGTTTTTGACAGCTATTTGTAATGTTTTCATCCAAAACGCATCACCGCATTCCCAGAAGGCACTCAACTACACTTAGACGTGACAAGCTCAATACAGGCTACATAGCAGTTTTTGAATTTTGCAGTGAATTTGAGTTTTTAACGCCGTTTTGTCTTCATTCTTTTGCTCAAAAGTTTTTTGAATACGTGTTTCACATGGTAAGTTCATATATTGCAATTATATCACTGATTGCTTATTCAAGTGACGAAAATGAATAGATCTGGACGACGGTAATACCTTCTCGCATTTACAGTATGTCCCATAAAAAACGCGAAAGTTTTCAATACTTATTTTTAGGTAGCTTTAAACATTATATTTACTTTTTTAATACGTGTGTGTAATCATCTGACTGTATACTCTGAGACGATGTAAACAAAACAGTGGTTTGAGAATAACAAAGTTGAGCAAAATTTTCGCAGAGGAGGCTGTGACTAGTTTGCTGCTCGCACAAATTGCAACGATTGTTGGACGCCACCTGGCTACCGTTTACCGTGTCCAACGTTCGGGAAGTTAGTCGGGACTAAGGAAGCCGATATTTCAAAAAATACCATTCAAGGGTTGGTCAAAGATGACTTGAAATGTTCGTCCAGGGCAAGAGTAAAGCGCCACCTTGTAACCGATCGAATCAAACAACTACTGCTGGAGCGCTCGAAACGTTTGGTGCAGCATTTAAAAAGAAGCCTACCATCATCGTATTCTCCGATGAAAAAATATTCACTATCGAACACGTATCCAACACACGTCCAGACAGGCTTATTTCGCCGAAGAAGATTGAGGATGTTTCAGAGAACGTAAAATGTAAGTTAACAACCAAAAATCCGGCCGGAGTCATGGTTATCGAGGCAGTTGCGTCCAATGCACTATGGTACGAATGAACAAATTTCGCGACAAAAATCGATAACTCGAAAACCATTAATTTTAGACAGATACGGCCTTCGGGAGATTTAATTTTAAAAATAAGATCTATCTTTTGATTTGAGTCGTGGCTTGGGTGGTCCATTTATGTTCATAATAAAAATTTCAACTTTTTATTCTTATGATTTAGAGGATTTTTTGCTTCTATAAAATTGTAGATATTTAATTTCATGAAGCTTTGCTTAAAAAATTTAATATCTATCTCATCTACGTATCGTTTTATAACAGTTTTTCTAACTTTCCTTAGGGTCGGACTTGAAAAAACAGTTTTTTCGCTGTAACTTTTTTATATCAATTTGAGACTGAAAACTCTGCATAGATCACTTCTAGGGTATAAAATGGCGCAAATTTTTAAGATACATGATAGTTGCTAGTTATTGTATTAAAAAAGTTGTAGGGGTTGAAGTGTGAGAAAATATACGTTTTTGCAAGGTATCGTATTCTCTTATTTGCAAATATTTTTTCAACACAGACAAACAGACATAACACTTGAAGTTTCTTCCATCGATTACCGATTAAACGGTCAATTCAAATGTTTCTTAGTTGGTAGTATCACCATAAATCTCCCGAAGACCTCATCTGTCTAAAATTAATGATTTTCGAGTTACCGATTTTTGTCGCGAAATTTGTCCATTCGTACCATAGTGCAATGGCTTGAAAATACTTCCAGTATTTATCAATTCTAGATTAACCTAGATTCATACCTCAAAAAGAACTTAAGCGTGGCTGAAGGAAAACATGGAATTTTAGGCAAAGGACATTTGGCCTCCTAGCAGCCCGGACTTGAATCCTTTGGATTACTGAATATGGGCATATGTTTTTGGTAAGGCCTGCGAACGTTCTCATCCCAGAGCACAGTGGGCAAGAACTGATGAAAACTAAGGAAAAAATCTCGAACTTTTGTCGTTTTTAAGCGCGGCTTGTAAACAAGGCCATTTCCGCTTGGAAATCAAATGGATCTGGTTTCAATCACTTCTTGGATTTTGTTGCTGATTTTACTGCACTTCTCCATATATTTTTGAATAATTTATAGACATTTTTGTACGGAGAGCCTCAAGATCAACGAAAAAGTGCCAATTTTATGTGAAATTTCCTGTAGATTCAACTAACGCATGGCTCTGTGAACGAAGATATGGCTGGTTTTACCCCACTTCACCTTGTATTCTTGAATAGTTTATAGATATTTGTGGTTGAAATGACTCAAGATCAACCAAATAAGACTAGTCCTAAGTAAAATTTCCTGAAAAATCGACTAGAAGGTGTTTTATCTACCGCACAGCTCTTTGAACAAAGATATGCTGGATTTTACCCCACTTCCCCTTATATTATTCGGATAAATAATTTAACTTTATGGGTTAAACGGGGGTGAAATCAGCCATATCTTTGTTCATAGACCCGTGCGGTGGTTGAACCAACCTCTTTTCGATTTTCCAATTTTGTTGATCTTGAGCTACTCCGAGCAAATTTATTTTTAAATTCTTCAATAACATAAGGGGAAGTGGGGTTAAATCAGCCATATTTTTTTTCATAGAGCCGTTCAATAGATGAAATAAGCCGTTTTATTGATCTTGAGGCTCTCCATGCAAATATGTCTATTAATTATTCAAGAATAGAAGGGGAAGTGGGGTAAAATAAGTTCTATTACTCCACACCCATATTCGTGCGGTGATTGAAACCAGTTCCATTCATTTCTTCGGACAATTTCCAAGCGAAAATGGCCTTGTTTACAACCCGCGCTTAGAAGCGACAAAAGTTGCAGATTTTTTCCTTAGTTTTCATCAGTTCTTAGTAACTGTGCAGTGTTGGCGCCCTGAAAGCTTCCATTAGCAAGGCACGAAACTCGATGACTGACTCCATACATTTCGTTTCTGTTTGGAGAAGGTGATCGAGAAAAATTGTGGACATATTGAGTATTGTAATCATGAAAGGTTTAACAAACGATTCCCTAAATAAAATTATGATTTTTTTATCATCTCCTATGAAAATGGACGCTTACAAGCTTAAGTAGCATGAGATTTACACATTTCTCGTCAACCAGTGAAATTCTGGAACGAGAAATTAGTGGAAACAGATAATGTCAGAAACTCTCAACCTGGAGTTGGTTAAGCGTCGTTTGACCGATGCTGGATTGCATCTTTGTCGGCCGAGCATGCAACCACTCATTTCTTTGGCCCACCAACATGGGACTCATGAAGATTGATCCGATGTACTCTGGAGCGTCGAAAGTAAATTCGGGTTGTTTTCCCCAGACGCGATTGCATACCTTTTAAACGTTGGACCAATATTCGGTACTGAGTTTCAATTATAATGCTCGTTGGAGGTAATGTGATGGTATGGGACAAACGTGTTGGATCATCGGTATGTATTATCAGCATCATGGACCAACTTAGAATAAATAGATTTATTTAGAAAAAATATATGTTGCCGTTCGTCAGAAAGGGAATGCAGAAGAATTGACTTATTTAACTAGACAATCACCCAAGACATCGTTCGCAGTTGTTGCAGGAATATTTTAAGCAGGCCAAAATCAAGGTTATGGAGTGGCCTAGTCAAAGTTCAGATCTGAATTCAATTGAGCACTTGTCAAAAGAGCTGGACAGAGGTGTACGAGCACAACATTACTCTAATTTGACGACATTTTTCAACGTTCTTCAAGAAAAAAGGAATAAAATACCATCGCTTCGAATCACTTATTATGCTATTATGTGCAGGTGACAGGGTTTTATCCAACTGAAGCTAAAGCCTACCATCCTTCACCCGGTGTGAAACCATTCAATTGAAATCTGTTGAATTTCTTCTATTGTTTTACGTAATCAGATTAGTTTTGATCTGAATATATTTTTTATTTTATTTTAGAAGCAAATGGAGAATAAATATGGTTCGTAATATTTGTGCACGTCTTTCTCTTTTGCCTATGGGTAAACAACTTTGAGATTTTATTAAAATAAATATTGGTAGAGGAAGCTAATCAAGTGAAAACTGTTTGTCACTTTGAGAGCTACATTACTTTGAAACGATTCATATTTCCGAAAATAAAGCATGTTGAAAATATTTAAGCAAACACCAAAAATAAGAAGCCAAATCCATCCACACTTCCTTCAAGATTTCCTTGCCAAACAACGGCTATGCAACGACTGCAACAAAACAAATAAGAGATCCCTTCTGTTTAGCTCGTGGTTTGCACCTGTTTGTAACCTGGCTTGTAGCCAGCACGCGAGAATCTCTTTAAAACAACGCCTTCAGTACAAAAAAATACACACACACACAATTTGGCCTCTTTCTCTTTGTAGCTGACTCACAAATTATCTTACACACAAACGGAATAATTAGGCTGCCACAAGTCGTCACCGTCGTCTTTCTTGAACAGCTGAAATGCAAACAAACGACGACGTAGGGTTTCCTTGTGAAATCCACAATTTATGACGTCAAGATTCTAGTGACTTGACGATTTCGATTCGTTCCGTTCGAAATTAAGATGCACCAACCAAGTTTACGACCATTTTCCGGCTAAGCTGACGTTTTCCCCCCGGCTGACAATCGTGGCTCAGAGTCGGAAGGGGCAAAATCAGCTGTTCAGCTACCGTTCGAACATTCAACGAATCAAACAGGTTGCTCACCGGCCCGGATCGAACTGATAACAACGAAATCGATCGCATCGCGTCGCGCAAGCATTTATCAGTCTAACACCAGACGGGGTTTCAAGGTCGATCGGCAAGATTCTCCCACGAATCCAACGTTTTGGCCGAAGAAGCCATCCAATTATCTCCTGACGATGGGAGAGTTTGGTTTCATTCATTTACAGTTTGACGCCGTTCACGCCGTTTGGCTGTCTGTCTGTCTGTCTGTCTTCATCAGCTTACCAACCGATATCGATGGCGATGCCGATGATGATGATGATGATACTGATGATATTCCGATGACGACGATCGCCGAAGAAATATGGCAAATAACTGTGATTATGACGTTATGGATAGGCGATCGTTAAAGAGAATCGATTTTATTTCCGTTCCCATGGGCGTCCGTCTCCGCTGCTGGATGCACTTCTTGGGGCGACTCGGGACATATAGGTGCTTCGTGGGGTTCTCGTTGATGCTTTATTCTGGATGCTTGGGGATATTGGATGGGACATTGATGGTCTTGCTAATGGTGAGGCTGCTGGAGGCGAGCAAAGGCTGGCGCTGCAAATTAATATATTTTTTGGAAGACGCCTACTAGGTGGTTGGGAATTTCGAAACGTTGATTGAGAATTACTCAATTAGCTTTGGTACGTTCTGTTTAATACAAGCTTATTTTAGTGTGCAATGTTTAATGTATGTAGGTATTGCGCAACACTGCATTTTTGGAATAAAATTATCACACTTTTGCATGTGTCAGATGAAATCTTATTATCAGATCGTGAACACATTGTTACCTTTTGCATTTTCAAAATCTTGAAAAAAGTTTAAGATTTAAGTTAGTTTAAGATAAATTCAGTTTGACAATTTATTTTCCCTCTGAAGGAAGGCGAGTTCAGAAATTTCCAAAGGGGTTGATTGGAATTGATACCTGACCAACAGGTGTGAGAGGCATCCACTCTTACTGCTAAACCACCGGCGCTCTCTGAAGTAGAATTCGTATCAAACAGTTTTGTTCGAATTGTTCAACACTCTCCTGAACTGTTCAACATTCTCTAATCACATTTTCTATGAGTCATTCCATTCGAAGCAACCGTAAGAACTGCGAACTTGTATTTTCTGACTTGAATAATAGAAGGTAGAATGAGTCAACAAGCACCCAACTGTTAAACTTCTAGTGTTGGTGCCAATAAGATTGTTTCTCAATCAATAAGAGCACCCCTTCATTTAGTAGCAACTTGTTTTTGATCTCTTGAAACATTTGTAAAACATGAATAACTAAAAATGATTGTATTGATTCAGAACTTTGGAAAAAATACATCACAATGATACTTCCTTCGATGTGGCTTATTCGAGAGGCTTCTTTTTTGCTTTTTCTTTTTTTGCTCTTCTTTTCATTTTCTTTTGACGTAGGACTACTTCTTCGTGTTCTATACTAGAGTACAATTTATCAAATCGCATTGCGACCGTCACGAAAAGTGGTCAGGTTTTGAGCGTTGATATCTCAGTCGTTTCACACAAAAAATTTCAAAAACTTTTCATCAATCGATCGTAAATTTTTCTACGCATCAATTTTAGAATATGAACAAAATCAAGAAGAAAAACTAAATTCCTTATTAACAGTGTAAAGCTTTGTTTTAGAATATGGTTCATATGCATAGGTATTTTTAAATTCTCGTTGAAAAACGTTCAATATTTTCGTATCTTTCTGGGTTGTTCTTGGTTATCCAAAATGTACTTGAGTTCAGAACTTCAGATCTACAGTTGTAACAGTAGCTTATAGGACTATATAAGGTTACTGTATGTAATCAAACATATTGAATGAACCTTTTGGAAGGTCAACAGACATTATTTGATAATATTGTGATGTTCATCCAAACTGTCCTTTAGTTCAGAACATAAGTTCTACCCTAGTAAGATTAGCTTTTTGGGCTATACAATGTTACTTTACGTATGCAGCCATATTCAGCGAGTAATTTCCAAAGGAAAAACATAACATTATGAGAAAAACTGGGATGATCTAGGCCATGCGAACTGTCTTTGTACCTTCTGAAGAAGAAGGTTTTTTGAGTATGCAAAGAGACAATTTATATTTAACAATATTTGATGAGTAGTCTAGTAGGTGAACAGACATAATGCGACAATCCAGGGATACTCGAGGTTATCCAAACCGTCCTCAAGTTCAAAACATAAGATCCACAAATGTAACAGTAGTATGTTTGGAGTTAAGAACTGGACTACTACGGAATTTACTGGAACGTTTAAGCAATACAAACTGACGTCATGTATTCGTGCATATTGAGTAATAATTTTTTAACGAAGAAATACACAAGAAGATAATCTGGAGAGAGTCTTTTTTTTAGACGGGATGAAAAATCTGTAACCAGACACCTGAAGAACTTAGGGTGTGGAGATGGGGGTGCCAACTCCTCGACCCACTAAAAACCCACCCGTGCCTTAAGCCCAGGACCCTCCCCGGAACCACCTTTCGGTATTTTTTCGGGGAGGTGGCTATTATGCTTGCTAAGCACCCACTATGTCTAACTACTTAAGGTTTCAGTAGTTAGGTGGTCCCTGTGACCTGCCTTTGGTCGTTTTGTCATTTTTGTTGAAGATCGAGGACGATCTGGGAGGCTGCTACGCATACCGCGTTCCAGACGTCCCGGTCTTGGCACATACTCTGGACCAAGTTGTCCGGAGTCGTGTCGTGACCGTTTATGGCAATCATGCCGGATCTCTCGCCGTCGAAGCGAGGGCATGCGAAGAACACATGTTCCGCAGTTTCCTCAACTCTTGAGCACTCGCTGCATGCGGAGGACTGCATGCCCATATTTATGCAGGTATTGTCTAAAACAGCCGTGGCCAGACAATATCTGCGTTAAGTGGAAGTTCACTTCACCGTGTCGCCTACTGACTCACCCGGTTAATTTGGAGATTTGCTGGTGGGTCCACCGACCTTTGGAGAAGTTGTTCCATTCCCTTTGCCACTTTACCATGGATGCGGCTCTAGTGGTCTTCCGAATACTTCTTTTTCCACGTTGTTTAAAGCACTCTACGTCCTCTTTTATGACCATGCCTATTGGCATCATCCCCACTAGGACGTAGGCCGCGTCGCATGATACCGTTCGGTATACACTAAGCACTCTTAGGCACATAAGCCTGTGCGTACTCTCTAGCTTACTAACATAGCTCTTGGTACTCTAGGCGGTGATCCATGCCGGCCCGCCGTACCTAAGTATGGACAAGACGACACTGGCCAGGAGTCTTCGCTTACTCCCTTGCACTGCCGAGCTATTCGACATCATGCGGGATAATGCCGATATGGCCATAGAGGCTTTCTTGCGTAATTGACGTGACTGACAAAGGACAACCTATCATCAATCATGGCCCCAAGATACCTCAAGAACCTCTTCGGTTCTATTGTGCAGTTACCTGCACTGATCGTCGTATGTTGCTCCAATTTCCGATTATTCACCACCGTGACCTCAGCCTTATGGTGGGTTAGTTCCAATTGCCTGGATCTCATCTATCTTTCCATAATGCCAATGAAGTGCGAGGCCGTAAACTCCACCTCTTCAATCGATTCACCACATATATCCATGGTGATGTCGTACGCAAACCCGACTATCTTCAACCCGTTTGGGAACTCAAGCCGTAGACCCTGGGTGAACCTGGATCGATCCTTGTGGGACGCTTAAGGTGATCTGGACACGTTTCCGGTCTGCCTCTGCGTAATATAGCAGAACGCGATTCTGGAAGTAACTTCCAAGAATCTTGTACAGGTACCCAGGAACCTGAAGGCGTCGGAGCGAGTCGGCGATAGCCACCCAACTGACGCTATTGAACGCATTTCTCACGTCAAGAGTGACCACAGCACAGTAGCGTCCTTCTCGTCTCTTGCGCTGGATTACCACTTCAGCCGTCGTGGTTACGGACAGAATGGACTCGAGTCTTGGTTTGGAAAGAGTCCTCCAACGGTTACCTGCAGCAGCTTGGGTGATTGTTTGGTTGATGCAGTCGATGCTCTGGTTTTGGCCATTACCACCCAATAGGCGTCACCCCACGGATTCGTTTTGGCCTTTTGACACAGTCCCTCGAAAAGGCTCGCTTGCGCCTCCTTCCGCATGGTGACGATACAATAACGAACCACTAAGTGTTCGCTATGGGTATAGCCATCATCCACCCACCAGTTGTTAAGCAGCCCAGGACTGCTGAATGTTATATCGATCATCGCTTCCGCTCCGTTTCTATGGTAGGTACTTTTGGTATCTACGTTGGCTAGGCCCACATTGAGCCTAGCCAAGGCCTTTAGAAGATTCTGGTCCCTGGAGTTGGTAAGGCGGCTCCCCCACTAGAGCGCTCAAGCGTTGAAGTCCCCCGCTTTTACCAACGGGTTAGCTCAGTTGTCATCTGATCGAGCATATTTGAAAACTGTCCAATCGACCATCTTGGCGGTGCGTGAAGAACACTCCATTCCCTTTCAACCGCGAAGCCTTCATTTGCGGTAGACACAACTTCCTGAACCGGGTACTTGCTCGTTGGCCATAATGCCGGCATATTGGACCTGTCCGCAACCCAGTTCCCGTTGCCGGCTGGAATGCGGTATGGATCATAAATTATGGCGATATCCGATGCCAACTCGCTGACACAGCCGCTGCTGGGCGGCCACACAATGGTTAAGGTTTAGTTGAGTTACCTGCATCACAGGCATTTAACCACCCCCCCCCCCCCCATGACGTGCTTATTATTCGATTTTCAGGCGCACATAAAGCTTTTGAGGGGACCCTCTTGTATGGGTACATTTGTTTGTCCTCCAATGATAACAGGCATTAGTCCAGTTGGATCTTCAGTAATTGCATCAAGCATCTAGTGAAACCAGTCTTTGAATGGTATTTTGATGGTTTTGGAAGTATCAAAAACTTCAAAAACTTAAGATAGAATATCTACCCATTTCACGTATTGTAGACAAACTACCTCCATTCCCCACCCTATTACCGTTATCGGGAGGAACTCGATACGACTCCTTCTTTAGTGTTTGGACAGGAAGTAAAATCTGCAATTAGACTCCTTAAGAACTCGGGGTGTAGGGTTGGAGGTGCTTATCCTCGACCCGCTAGAACTCTCCCTTGCTTCCAGCCCTTTGTCTTCCCTGGGAACCTTTTGGTATTACTTTGGGAGAGGAACTATTGTGTATTGAACATCCACAGTCATTACACACTCAGATTTTTTACCGAAATCTGTAAAGTTTTATAGAATTCTTAACAGCTGAACGTTCGGTAATCCGATTTAACGGATTTCGGTAAAATTTAACCGAAATCCGTTAAATCGGATTACCGAACGTTTAGCTGTTGAGAATTCGGTAAAACTTTACAGATTTCTGTAAAAACATCTAAGTGTGTACCTAGCACTTTTGTAGTTTGCTGTTCATCATGCCATGTTTTGGAGCCCAAGGGCGATCTGAGGGGCTACTGTGCATACAGCGTCTCAGACATGCTAGTCTTCACACATCCTCTGGACAAGGTTATACGGAATTGTGTCCAGGCCTCTCACGATCAAACTGGCGCTTCTCGCGTCGTCGAAGACGACGATTCTGCAGTTTCATCTATTCACTCGGAACACGTAGAGAACTTGTCGACCCCGTACTTCTGTAGGTACTGTCTAAAGAAACCATGACTTGACAGGATCAGCATCAAGTGAAAGTTTGTTTCACGACCCATCCGAATACCTCCGGAATTAGTCGATGAGTCAACCGAGCTTTGGTGGAGCTGTTGCATTCCCTCTGCCTCTTGACCATAGATGCCACTCTATTGGTCTTCCCGATACCTGCTGTCCCACGTTGTTCAAAACACTTTAAGCCCTTCTTATGATGATGCCTATGAGCATCATCCCCAATTAGACGCAAAATGCGTCACGTGACACTTTACGGTATGCGCTAACCATTCTTTGGCACATTAGCCTCTACGTACTCTCGAGCTTACTTTAGTAGCTTTTAGTACTGAAAGCGGTGGCCCATGCTGGCCCACGATACCTGAAAATGGACAGGGTGATTCGACGGACTATTCGACATCATGCGGCATAATGCCGATATAGCCATATAGGGCATTTTACCGAAAGATAGTTTGTCCTCGATCATAACCCCCAAGTACTCGAGGGTCGCGTTGAAATGATGGTGTAGTTGCCTGCGCTAATCATTGCCCGTTGCTTAGATTTTTTCTTGTTGACCACAATAACCTCCGTTTAGTGAGGGCTAGTTTCAGTTGATGTCATTCTTGAAACCGACAGTCTTTATCCTGTAAGTAACAACACTTCATTATACATCGCATTCCAGAGCACGGAACCCAGGATCGAACCTTGCGGAACTCTTGCGGTGACTCGAATACGTTCCTGACCTGTGTCTGTGTTGTAAACTAGTACCCGATTCTGTAAGTAGTTTCGCAGAATTCTGGTAAGGTACCCAGAAATCCGGAGGCATTAGAAAAAAAATGGCGATAGCCTCCCAACTGGCGCCATTGAACGAGTTTCTTCCCGCATCTTCCCGCGCTGGATTTCCACCCCTGGTGGACAGTGTGGCATTCACCGTTAAATTGCCATTACGGAAGCAACACTAGTTGTTTGACAGGCTGCCTCTACCCACCGTGTATTTCGACAGCATGTTATTAGTTCCTTTTGAACCAAATTGGTCATCACTGAAATTAACTCTAAGTTTTCGTTGTACCATCTGCTTATATTTTTACCTAAACTTTACAACGGAAGCAGGAGCCCAGCCAATTAGGTGTGAAAAGTTGGTGCTCGATATGTGCTCGGTATGCACGGGTTGCAAATAACTTTAATGCTGAATATGCTAAAAGTACTCGTAATCACAGCAGTGTCTCAAACTATCTCAAAGTTCTGTAACTCGATATTCTTACATGTGTAGGTCTACTGGATACAGTGCACTTAGAATGGTGCAATTGTTTTATTTAGTATTCTGGGAATATGCATGCAAACAGTCTCCTAGCTCAGTCAGCTACGGGTGAGCTCTCATTTTGTAGAGGAGATCAGCGTACGATGTATCGTCCTTGGCATAACTCAGTGCCTTTTTAGCTGGTTCAGTTCGCACCCTTACTGCTCGCGTTGGACAGCAGACAACCTATCAACTATCTTCAACCTTCCAACTATCTGCAACCTTCCAGGGGGCGACCTCGGCCTAGTGGTCAACATCTATACCGCACGCGTTCCAAGTCACCTGTTATAATCTCATCCCCGGACATATTACGAAAATACTCCAGGAAGTGTTTGAGCGACAATACAAAAAAAAGTTTAACCTTGTAAGTCGCAGTTATTGTGAAGGCATATTACTGTTTTCGGTTTGAACATCTCGGTTAGAAACCATTCATCAAACTTCTGAAGTACACCTTCTTTGCTACTTAAAGCCTGTCCACGTTAAATTTTGGTCACCAAAATAAAAACAGCTAAACATATGTACATAATTCAACAAAACCGATTCTTTATTTCACAATAAAAGAGTCTAACTTTCATGAGAAACAGTTGATTAAGATGTTAATCCTTCTATCTGTAAAATTCTCGAATCTTTTGGGGCGGGTATCATCAGGTTCCGTACGGTATCCTCAGATTCATCCACCGTGACGATTCTCCATCTTCTCTTGAAATCACTGCACTGGTACCATTTGCTTTCTTTTTAGTTTTGAAGAGTTTCCGTTTACCTAGAGCCCAGAACTTCTCTATTGGGTGATGTTCTGGACAGTTTGGTGGATTGGCTAGATTTGGCACGTATTTGACCTCTTGTACCTTATACCATTCCAGGACGGATTTCGCATAGTGACAAGAGGCCAAATCAGGCCAAAACAGTTGTGAAGAGTCGTGGCTTTGTAGCAACCGCTTTTGCAGACTCTCTGGTACACATCTAAATCACATAAACAAAATGTTTCGTCTCTACCGGCACTATTAATAAAACTGCGAAACATTTAGTTTTTCGATCACAACAACATATGGCCTGCTTAATCCTGCTTATACCTTCTTAATTTGAAAATGCTTGGCCGCGTCGTTCACGAAAGCTGTTTAAAGTCTTCAAGAACGTATGTTTTGTTGTGATGCAAGAAAATGTTTGCAAAAATTGGTGTAAAGCTCCTTAGCACTTTTAGCAGTGAAATATTGCTTGTCATCATGATTGAGCACCTTTCTCACTTTGTTTGCTTTCAGTTCTTGCCTCCGCTTCACTGTTTGTACGCATCATTTTGACTTACCAACTTTTCAAGCCACGTTTGGCACTGAAAGATTGGGATTTATTTCAATAATGGCTACCCCCTTCATGTCCATTTGTTGGGAGCATATTCTTCGATTTGTTTCGCTTCCAATCTTCCAATCCACAGTCAAGCGCTGGTCAAATTATTTGCAAACTTTAAACACGGTACTGCTCGGAAGTTTTAGTTTCTTGGCAAGATCGCGCACCGATAATTTCGGATGTTGCTGCCGTTTGGGCAAAATGCGTTGGCATCCACATCCACTTGATTCGACGGCGTTCTACCAAATGTTATAAGAATCAAAACATGCGCAGGTAACCAATAAGCATTTTTTAAGCGTATTTACAGCAGCCTATCAAGCATTTAAGGCACCTTAAATTCAACATAAATGCCACTTCATTAATGCTATTTTGCATTTGAAATGCTTATTAAAGGCTACCAGCATATCAATAGCATTGGAAATCCAATTTTTCAACAGATGGCATTCAAGATGCTGCTTAAATGCTAACATAAAGCTTGTAGCATCTGAGATGCAGATTGAGGGTTGATTTACTGCATATGCTAATGCTTATTGGTTACCTGGGTGTTGTACCACGTATTAAAGTGGAGAGTTTCAGCTGTCATACAAGTGAAACGTTCCAGCGATCCGGGAAATAATTCAAAACCTACACTGAAAGAAAAGTGTTCGAAATTTAACGTAGACTGGCTTTAACATTAATTTTCTTGTTTCCGATACTTGTTATGTCTACCATAACGGTTAAATTAACCTCATGTTTAGGGTTCAAACACTTTGACAAAGGTTTGTTAACATACGTTTGTCTACAATAAACCCAAACTATGTGTCTACAAAAAAAAATCGATTTATCAGTTTCTCCTAGAAGAAAGCACCAATCAGTACTGAGACTTTAGGGTGAATAAAAAACGTTGGCATTCTTCTATGAAATTGACAGTTATTTCAGCAAATGTTCAGCCCATTATTGAATGTGAGTTTGCCTGCAAAGAAAATTTTGATTTGCAAATATTTGGATTTTATTGGTTAGTCAAGATGTTATGAATGTATTTGACGCTTCTAAATGCACATAAGCAATTGCCTTGGATTGTATCCTCTCACTGCAATATCTCGGTTAACTTATTTCATAAACAAAATTCTAGCCCCACAGAAAAAGGCACAATAGAAGATTTGATCAGTCTTAAGGAATTCGCTGTTTTCCTAGCATCACAACAACATATGTAGAAACATCGAACGCTAGGACTTAACAACTGTTAATCTACGTGCTGCCTTATTGACATTCCGCAAAAACCATGCAGAATAAAATGACGGTGTAATGATAAAAACTCCAACCAACCTTGCCAAGCAAATGTTAGACAATGAACCCACCAGTTCTGGGGCAAAAACGAAAGTATTCCAGCAATCCAGCGCATTACCCATAATTGAGAGCAAAACGAGACAACTCACATAACCTACTTCCTCCAGTTAAATATACTCGGCTAACACAAGCCACCATGCCTCAGAACACCTACCGTCGAATGGTTCCGCGAGAGCAACCAGGCGACGAGAACAAAAATGTTTATAAATACCTGTAACTTGTCTTCAGCACATTTTTATACGAATTACCCAAAACATTAGTCAATCCACAATCCCGCCTCCCTGCCTTCCCATCGGAAACCTCATCCAGTTGGCAGAGGTATCGTTGTTTCAGACACGCCACACATAGCAGAAACAATATCTTACATGATATCCAAACGAGCACCGGGCGAGGAACACAATGATGACAACGATACGGGCTGTTCGTTGCTCTTCCGCCACCCACCCCCTTTTAAATCTTCCTTCCTTCAGACACCAAGTAGCTTCCTCTCCCTCGCGGAGGTCGTTTTCATGTTCTAATTTTTGTTTTGATCCTCTCTGCTGTTCTTACCCAAACGAACTCCTCATTACAGCCCGTGCATTAGACAAAGACAGCTGCTTCGAAATAATGGCCCTTCCTCTCCCAGTGCTGATCGTTCAACCTCCACCTTGTCACACATGGTAAGGTTTTTGTCTCCAGCGATTTATTTTGGAAAGATCATTAAGCAACTGATTTATTATCGGTCACCAAACAGAGTATTTTTCCCTCATCCTCTGCAAGCCTTCGGAGCTGGCTGCTCTATCCTTCTGTTAGACCTAACTTTGCTACGGCTGCTGCAGCCAGATTACTAATAAAATGAAGAGGCTTCTGTCTCCCCCGAACAAACTCACACGCTTTTTTTTGTCATACCATCGAATCTTTTTCGACTCACATGTACCCACACCATCGGGACACGATTCGAGAACCCAGTCGAGCAGGCAATCGAAGACAGGTACGACGACGACGACGACAACAACACGCTTGTTTCAATTCTGGGAAAATGTGAACACTTTGGGATGGCACAGATCCCAACGGCCAAGGGGGCAGAGAGAAAGGGGCAAAACATATGAAAGTGAACAACAAAGAATAATATTCAAAATATAAATGAATAAAAATTTTAATTTATATCGTCGCTACCGAAACGGTTATTGATACTGTGCGAGCAGTGCGAGGGGACCCAGATGATGATGGTGATGATGATGATCATGATGATGACGATGGAAATAGGTGTAGGATCGGTAGCAGCAGCAAGCGACGGGGAAAGGGCGCTGGGAGACACCTTTCTCATTAGTGCTGGAAATGAGGGCGGAGATTGATGGTTTCCCAGTTGGAAGGGTTTTCGATGGCTTGGCCACAGACAAGTGTAGATTTAGGGAAAATTGCTCCAGCGGGTTCGTCGCTTGATATGCTGAAGTCTCTCTGATGCAACTGTCTGGAATTTCAATGTCACGAACTGTGCTGTGTGGAAGAGTCATATTTGTTTCCCACAGAGTATCTTTCTACCTACAGTGCATTGAATTTGCGCTCTAAAATAGTTGCGTGTTTACTCAGCATAACATGCTGATGGTAATCAAATTCAACAAATGGATTGATGGCTGGTGCGTCAGGGCCTGTCTTGGACGAGATGCAGTTTTGCCAACGAAAGTAGACAAGTGGCGTATTATTTTCATATTAGAAACATGGCATTAAAAGCGGTTTGTTTTCGTTGGAGGGGTTTGGCGCCACATGTGAGCATCCAATTAGTAAGGAAAGGTGTTCTGAACGATGGTTTATATTTTGCTTACATAACAGGAGGCAGCTGAAGGTAAAATGGGCTCCCTGTTCTTATGAGGCTTTAATTAGATCAAAACGATGAAATTTTACAATAATCACCTGAGGAAAATAGTTTCTACAAGGTGTGTTTGAGATGGTTGTGGACGTCTCCGCTCACAGTTCGAACAACATGTAGAATTATGAGTACTTGAATCCAACAAATTTACCTCCATAATGATGATTATGTGATTATGTAATACTACCATTTATTGTAGCAAGGTAACTTTCCATAGCAGTAAAACAATCTTAAAAACGATTTGATCAGGATTCTATTGTTGTTTGTGATCATTAGGCACCCGTTTGAATGGTCAAACTCGTTTGGGCAGATAGTGGAAAAAATCTCGTTCCAAAAGCAAGTTCACACCCACAGAAGTAGAATCGAGCCCTCGATTGATAGAATAAACTCCAAAGTTGGGGTCGAAAAGCCTGCCCGCGTTCCGTGAAATTTGAAAAATAGGGAGGAAGCAGTCCCATACTCCCTATTCAAATCATTTTACTTGAGTGTCCTGATGGTCCCTTCCTTTTCCCGTCATATTTTATTTAATACTAGCTGAACCCGGTGCGAGCCTTGCAACGCATGCGACTAAAGTAATGCAAAATTAATAGAACTGGCGCGTTTATGGTTTTTGTTCTGAATGAATCTGGTTTTTTGTTTGCTTGTGTGTGTGTAATTTATTCAAAAAAAAAGGTATGTGTTATTAATTTAACCCTTGGAGCGGTAGTTTCTACCGGTTTTGCTTTCTGCGTAGAAACATTTCAAAGAAAAACAAATCCATTTCCTGTCAATTTGTACGAAATTTTCTTCTTGTGCATAATGTACCACTGAGAGTAACTCAACCAATTCTTGATTAAAAAGGGGTTCAAACTACTATCAGAATATGCTTCTTACCTGAGAAATACACATTTTGAGTTTTAGTTCCATGGATAGTTCTCATGTCTGGTTCAAATGCCTGTTTCATTGGTTGGAGAGCCCTCCTTCCCCCTTTCCGGAGGGAAGGCTTCTCGACCACCTAAGAAAAAAATCCTGCCCAAAAACCCCCACATGCCATTTGATAAACTCCAATTCCAAGAACTCAAGCTTTGCAGAAATTTGTATTTCATTTGTATGGAAGTCCTCCCCTTCAAGGCGGGGAAGGAGCTTCGAACCATCATAAGAACCTTCTCCGGCCTCAACAACCCCTACATATAAGTTTTCATAATAGTAGGTATGATTCTCATGTTGACATTTGTGTCTAATTTTCTGGAGAGCCCATCCCTTCCAGAGAGGGGAGGAGTCTCAAACCTCCATAGAAACATTTTTTGGTTCCAAAAACCCCCACATCCCAAATTTGGTTCCATTTGCTTGATTAGTTCTCGAGCTATGCAGAAATTTGTGTTTCATTGGTATGGGAGCACCCCTTCCAGATGCGGGAAGGGTCTCGAACCATCATAAGAACCTTCCCCGACTCAGAAAATCCCTGCATAAAAATAGTCATACCTGTTGGGATAATTCTCATGTTTGGCTCAAATTCATGTTCCATTTGTATGAGAGCCCTTTCTTCCAAAGAGGAGGGGTTCTCAAACCACCGTAGAAACATTTCTTGCCTACAAAAACCTCCACATGCCATATTTGGTTCCATTTTTTTATTAGTTCTTAAGTTATGCAGAAAAAAGTTTTTCATTTGCATGGGAGCCCCCCTTTCTAAAGATGGGAGGGGTGTCGAACTATCATAAGATCCTTTCCCGGACCCAAAAACCCCTGCATACAAATTTGCAAAGCGGTAGGTATAGTTCTCATGTTTCGTTTAAATTTGTGTTTCGTATGTATGGGAGCCCTCCAGAGTGATGAGAGGTCTCAAATTACCATAAAAATATTTCTTGCCTTCAAAAACTCGTTCATACCAAATTTGGTTTCATTTGCATGGGGGCTCGCCTTTCTAGAGACGGGACCGGTCTTGAACAATCATAATATGCTGTCCCGGACCTAAATACTCTTACATACAAATTAGCAAAACAATAGGGATTATTCTCATGTTTGGCTTAAATTCGTGTTTCATTTTTATGGGGGGCCCTTTTTCCAGAAGGATGAGGGGCTTCAAACCCCTATAAAAACATTTCTTGCCTTCAAAATCTCACCCATACCAATTTTTGTCCCATTTGCTTGATTAGTTCTTGAGTTATGCAGGAATTTGTTTTTCATTTGCATGGGAACCCCATCTTTCTAGAGGCAGGAGGGTCTCGAACTATCATAACTACTTTCCCGGACCCAAAAACCACTGAATACAAATTTGCAAAGCAGTAGGCATAGTTCGCATGTTTGGTTGAAATTTGTGTTTTATTTGTATGAGAGCTCTCATTTTTAGAGGGAGGAGGGGCTTTGCACCACCATAAAAACATTTCATGCCTTAAAAACTCGTTCATTCAAAATTTGATTCCATTTGCTTTATTAGTTCTTGAGTTATGCAGACATTTGTTTTCCATTTGTTTGAGAGAACCCCCCCCCCTTTTCCTCCTCATATGGCGGAAGAGTCTCGAATCACCATAGAAACATTTCCCTCCTTCAAAAACTTCCACATGCCAAAATTGGTTCCATTTTCTTGATTAGTTCTCGAGATATGCAAGAATTTGCGTTTCATTTGTATGGGATCCCCCCTCTTTCAGAAAGGGGAGGGGTCTCAAATCAACATAGAAGCATTTTTTGTCTTCAAAAACCACCACGTACTAAATTTGGTTCCATCTGCTTGATTAGTTCTCGAATCACGCAGAATATTGTATTTCATTTGTATTGGACCCCCCCCCCCTTTTAAAGATGGGGAGGGGTCTCAAACCCACATAGAAACATGTTTTGTCCTCAAACACCACCACATGCTAAATTTCGTCCCGTGCTTGATTAGTTCCCGAGATATGCAGAAATTAGTGTTTCATTTGTATGGGAGTCCCCCTTTGCAGAGAAGGGAGGGGTCTTTAACTATCAAAAGAACCTTCCTCGGCCCCAAAATCCCTTGCACAAAATTTCACCGGTTTCAGACAGACAGACGGACAGACAGACAGACAGAAATCCAGATTAGGCATATTTATATATCCAAAAAATCAAGCTATCATAATCAGTGCAGTATATAGTCATTCCAACCCAATGCGTGAAATTTACCAATAACTCGTTCCAGAACTTCCCAATTGCTGTGCTTGAATATTTTCATAGATTTTGTTCACAGGGGATTGTTCTAAATGTAAAACCTGCAATATCTGAATATTCAAAAGAGTTTGATCATTGAATATCATTTGAATATAACAAGGAGTATCACTGTTACTATACACAGAAAAAAATGAATTTTAACAGGCAAGTAAAATTTCGTCTTATTTAATTCCAAGCCAAAAAAGGCGTAAACAATAAAATTGTTTGCAATCTTTCATGCGCCATACAACATTGTTTGCAACCTATCATACAAAAGGCTAGATTCAGGTATTATGTGGCTTTAATTAACATGAACTACCCCATTAATTTCTACCAAATCTAGCATTCCCTTTACATGCAGAGGGTAACGCAGAAAATTCAATGTTTATGTTTAACTGTGTATATCAGTTATTGCAATGCACTCTTAGATAAAGTTGCAAAATTGATCAAAAGCCACAATTCTAACATACATCATATTCATAAATTTAGCTGAAGATCCAAGTTATCCATCAAATCCCTGACCCTTCACAGCAGTAATTATTATAGACAAAAATGCTACTAATTCAAATTTCAAACTTGAATGATGTACATGGAATAACAATTACACATTACACAAATTAATTAGTTGACCATGTAAAAAACTGCTAAATAAGTCAGAACTAGCACACAATATGCGTATGTACAATATTATCTGTCACCCACTGGTTTGTAACTAAAAAAAAGATATTTATTAAAATCCTACTAGTCCTGAGAAAGCTGCAAACAGAACAGATCATTCCATTTATCTAAGATAATGTTTGGTATTATTTAATAAGACATGTTGTCAAAAATTAAATTTAAACTGTTCTAGTTACAATTTAAACATAAACCAGTAATTACCCGAAGGTCTTTTCTACTAAGATTCAGTAAGATCTGGGCTTTTACAGCACTTGATCTTGGAGACAAGTGACATAAATTTGCAAAGACAAATGGCAAAGACATTAATTTGCTTGTCAGCATGTATCCGTAGTTTCCCAATTTTTTATTTCAGTCGTCAGAGCACACTCTGTGATTCCACAAAATGGTTCCGGACCAATTAAATTTGATGCTGAACCTTCTTTTGCTAGGCTGTCAGCTTTTTCATTTCCTTCAATACCACAATGACCGAGCACCCAGTTCGTTCCTACTGGCCAATTGTCTTCCTACTGGCCAATTGTCTTAAAGAAAGAATGCATTCCCACACTAGCTAAGATGTACATGTGAAAGCTTTAAGCGCTTGATTTGTGGTTGATTAAGTTTAAAAAGTTCATGATCGACAGCTTTACAGTACTTCTGTTAAAACTTCAAGGTTACAGCATAATATAGTTATATTTCTCTTGTTCTAAAGAAATCTCAGCTCCACAGCTCCGGAGAGAATGTAGATAGAATACTCAATATTGAAAACTTTGTGGCCAGGAACCTAATTTTGTGTTTTAAAATTCGACACTTTCACACAGATTTCATTGAAATTCTCTTTAAGTTTCGGCACACCAGAATACTTTCTTTCTACACTCAGTAGCAAAAAAAAAGCCGAGCAAAATTTTGCTTCCAAAAAACGCCATGTTCAACCTACTGTAACTTTGTCAATTATCAATATTTTTAGCTGAAACTTTCACAGCACTATAAACAATGTATTGAATTTATGAGGTCGAAATTTTATATCGATCAGAATAATAAATTTTTAGTATTGATTACATATGTGAAAACAGTCATTTTTGGACATACCAATTTCAAAAATCCGTATTTCTGTGAAAAATTTAGATAACATATTAAAAATTTCACAATAGCCAAATACATAGGAAATAATGTGAACAAAATTTGAACTGTTTCCATCAAGTGGTTTGGACTACAGCTGGCGTCAAAGTTGACGCACCAACATGAGTATTTCCCTTTTTCACCCGATATTGACCATGCTGAAATATCGGTGCAAAAAAAAAGCCCTAAATTTTTAATATGTTATCTAAATTTTTCACAGAAATACGGATTTTTGAAATTGGTATGTCCAAAAATGACTGTTTTCACATATGTAATGAAAACTTAAAATTTATAAACCTGATCAACATGAAATGTCGACCTCATAAGGTCTATACATTTTTTATAGTGCTGTGAAAGTTTCAGCTAAAAATATTGATAATTGACAATGTTACTGTAGATTGAACATGGCGGTTTTTGGAAGCAAAATTTTGCTCGGCTTTTTTTTTTTGCTACTGAGTGTACTTCCACCAGGATTAGAAATATTGAGAGTTTTCAGTGGTTTATCTTTGGACCGAAAAAGACAACCGAATGCTCCTTTGAGAACGGATGGTAGTGCTTTACTTGCTTAAGATTGGCTAATAAAAGTTCAATTATAAACGATAAAAAAACAGAATCACTTAAAAAAAAATAAACAATCGATGCTTAAAATATACGTTGCAACTACCATGCAATAAAAAATAAACTAAATGAAAGAACTAAGACTAATACCCAGGGACAACAATTTGGTCTATCATCGCATGCGACAATCTTCGTACTTTTATTGGTCAAACATGTATTTCTTTCAATGCTCTCATAATCCTTTGCGTCATTATCATATGTTGTCATTATATTTTCTACATTTTAGTGTGAAATTCCACTAAGCGCAGTAAAATTATCAACATCTAGTTTACCTTAGTGCCTAAACTTGAAACTTTACAGAAAAGTGATGTTCTACAAAATGGTTTGTATTACTAAGGCCCATTAAACAAGGTTGGTCCCCATTTTTACGGATTTATAAAAACGAACTTTTTTATTTGCAGAAATAGACGTTTACATTTTTGCGCAAAGTTGTAGCGCAGAAAATTTCATGGAATTTTCAAATATAATTTTTTTTGTAGCTTTAGCGATTGTAGCGATTTAGAGCAACTTTTCCCTCGTCAACTTTGGGTGTACCATTAAAAAAAGTTTTTCTGTCCTTACTTTTTTATTTCAATTTCCATCGTAGAATTGACTTCAGACGAATTGTAGCACTTTTAAAGGCGCGTATTTTGATTTACAATCTTTGCCATTAGCTTTAACCAATTAATAGAAATTGAAGTTTTTTCTTCTGAAACCATCCCAGATTCAAATGTAAATTTCTCAAAATACAGAAATAACGTATATCTAATTTTCACATATGTTAAACACTATTAATTGACCTATCAAATGACGTTTTTGATTTTTTATTTGTTTGCCCCAATCAAAGAAATCAACATTTGAAAAGGGCGCATTAGTTTTAGAAAAACTTCAATAACTATTGCGACAAAATTTGTATACCAAAGTATGCGTCTTTCAAAGTTCTAAAACTGATCGCAGCACAACTTTACGGTGGGAATTGAAATAAAAAAGTTAGTGAAAAAAAAACATTTTTTTATGGTACACCCTAAGTTGTTGAGGGAAAATGGCTCTAAATCGGTCAATTTTCAAGCTACAAAAAAAATTTATTTATGAAAATTCCATAAAATTCACTGCGCTACATTTTTTTCCAAAAATGTAAGAGTATATTTCTGCAAATGAAAAAGTTAGGTTTTGTATATCCGTGAAAATGGGGACCACCCTTATATAAATCAATATAAAAAAATGGGTCTTAGTAATACAAACCATGTTGTACAACATCACCTTGCTGTAAAATTTCAGGTTTAGGCGCTGGGAGCATGTTTCCTCGTATATTCGTGATCTGGACCATAGTGCATTGTGACATGCAAGTAAGATAGTCAATGTGTGTTTATGAAGGTTAACTAGATGTTGATAATTTTACTGCGCTTAGTGGAATTTCACACTAAAATGTAGAGAATATAATGACAACATATGATAACGACTCAAAGGATTATGAGGTTGATTATTGAATTAGCCAACGCTAGACTGATCAGTGCACTCAAGAGTCGGGAAAGTGGTCCTGGAAAGTTGACTGGAATGGTGAATATATGACCGGTATTCCGGCGATAGTAGAGTTGCACCGAACGTGAACGTTCACGTGGAGCAAAGTGAAAAGGAATTGGCAATCGAAGAAGCGAGTAGCCTGACAAGTCTCCAATCGGAGGAACATGAGCGAGCGCTGAAGATCCTCCAAGAAACCACCAGTAGAGTCAATGCACAGCGGTCCAGAATGCGAATCTAGCTGGAAAGATACATTTTCAGCCAAAGTTTGAAGTTTTGGAGCACAGTAGTCTTGCACAAAATTGTTTATTGTAACGAGACGCCTCTTTTGGTGTGAATGAAAACTAGGGTGGTTCTGATTTTCAGAGAAATCGCGAATCTAAATTTTTTATTTGCAGAAAAAGGCACACATTATTCGGAAAAGTTGTAAAATAAATTATTTCAAGCAAATTTTATGGTATATTTTTGTCTGAAAATTTTGATATTACCGAATGAGAGCATTTTTTTCCTACGTAGCTTAGGGTGTCCATTAAAAAATTAGTTTTTTTGCTTTATCTTTTTTATATTAAATTTTCCAACAACGTTGTCATATGATGATTATTATAACTTAAAAAGATGAAAGTTTTGACAAATATATCTTGCCGATGTCTCCTACCGTTGGTGAGTAATTAACGATTTTCTTTTAAAGTTACGCCCTTTTCAAATATGGTTTTGCTCAATTTAAATAATAACTTATCTCCAGTTTTCAGACACAATACGCAAAAATAAAAATCCATTCAAATGCTGTTGAAAAATAATATTTGGTTTGCCCCAACTAGAAAAACCAACATTTGAAAAAGGCCTGTTTTGTTTACAAAAACCAAAATAACTTTTGTTTGACATACGATAGCGACAATTACAGCACACCAAACTTTTATTTTTTAAGAATCGATTAGAAGACAGCTTACCTGAAAACTTTGAAATTAAAAAGTTACAGCTAAGCTACGTAGGAAAAAAATGCTCTTATTTGGTCATATCAAAAGGTACAGAAAAAGTTATTCGTATTCGCTTATTTCGATATTCGCTTGATATCATTTATTCTAAAACTTTTCCAAATAATGTATGCCATTATTTCTGCAAATAAAAAAGTTAGATTTTCGATTTCTCTGAAAATAAGAACCACCCTTGTTTTCATTCACACCAAAAAAAGCTCTTTGTTATTAGAAACAACTTTGTAGAAGACAACTTTGCTCCAAACCTTCAAACTTAGGCTGAACATGTATCTTTCCAGCTAAATTCGCATTCTGGACCACTGTGCAATGGGAGAATGGAGACCGCGCTTCTGCGGTGATGTGATGACTGCTAAACAGCTACCCTGTGGCCATTCGCGTAATGGAAGGCTCAGAGAAAAAACTATACTATACACCTATACGAAAGGGTGAGGGGACAGATTGCCGGATATCGCGAGAAAGGATACGCCAGCCGTATTACTGCAGAGGAGCTGGAATTTGTGAGTAACCCTCGCAAACCAGGTAATGTAAGGCTGATCTGGGATGTGACAACTTGAGTCGAAGGTGTATCGTTCAACGACAGGATGCTGAAAGGTCCGAATATGCTAACTACTTGACCTACCTTATTATTGCAGTTCCGACAAAAGTGTGTCACTTTCAGTGGGGACATAGAGGTCATGTTCTATAAGTAGTTGATTCGGAAAAGAGACAGGCAGGTGCAGAGATTCATTCTTCTGGAGCAATCGGAACGGCCACCGCAAATTTTCCCGACACTGGAGTTGATACAATTGTGAACCCTTTGTATGTACAAGTACGCCAGGAAAAAAGCTCCACCTAGTTTTACACAACTTGGAAGTATTTAACCAGTGCAGGTCTCCCGATACGTGTCTAAAAGTTGATGAACGTCTTGCAACGATGCTGAATATACTTTATTTACATCCAGTATAGTTACTAGCACACGAGCGACTTTATATCTCTTAAAATAACCAGAAATCGTGAAAATCGGTCGAGTGATTTCAGTGATGGCTTCGAATGAAGAAATAGTGCGCCAACAAATTTTGGGCACTCACTTCGAAAACACAAACGCTTCTCATCGATGGATCGGAAAACAGCTTGGAATCGTACATTCAACCGTATCTCATGTGATCAAAACGTTCAAGGACCGTAAGACAACCAAGCGGAAAAATGGTAGTGGCAAAAAACGTGGCACATCGAATCCGGAGAAGGCCAGGATGGTATTGAACCAATTTAAGCGTTATCCCAACATTTCGATCAGGGATGTTGCGAAAAAGGCGAAAGTTTCAGTTTGTTTTGTGCAGAAAACAATGAAACGTTCTGGATTACATGTGTTCAAGGTCCAGAAGGCACCGAACCGTACAAGAAAACTGTACAGGGTGTGGCTCACAAAACCGTTCTGCATTTTGATGGACGATGAGACCTACATTAAAGCCGACATCAAACAAATGCCAGGACAGGAACACTACGTCGCCACCTCTAAATTGGCCGTTCCGGAGAGTGTACGGAAGAAGAAACTGTCGAAATTCGCCAAAAATTCCTTGTCTGGCAAGCGATCTGCGGATGTGGCAAAATGAGTCAGCCCTTCATCACCTCTGGGACCGTCAACGGACAAATCTACAAGGACGAATGCCTCCAAAAACGACTTCTGCCCTTCTTGAGATCTCACGATGGCCCGACACTGTTTTGGCCGGATTTGGCATCTTGCCACTATGGCCGGCCCGTCTTAGACTGGTACAAAGATAATAATGTAGTTTTTGTACCAAAAGACGTCAACCCTCCAAACACTCCGGAACTTCGCCCAATTGAAAAATGTTGGGCAATCATGAAGGCAAAGCTCGTTAAAACTCCAAAACTGATA
The DNA here is from genome assembly GCA_034211315.2 of Aedes japonicus. Lineage (NCBI taxonomy): Eukaryota > Metazoa > Arthropoda > Insecta > Diptera > Culicidae > Aedes > Aedes japonicus. The sequence goes on from JASCZW010008126.1 coordinate 45,935, forward strand.
GAAAATGAACTTGAACTAAAGAAAGTGTGGTTAAAAGTAAGCAAGTCGGTCCTATCATTGCCCAAAATTTGATGAAAGGGGTCAAGGCAAAGGTGCGGGCATTTGGGTTGGGAGAAGAGGTTCAATAAACCAATGATGTCAAAACTTAACCATCTAGTAGTACTTTTTTTTCCAGAAAGTTTGAAAAGAATCGAGCTCAAGGAAAATTTTTGGTGACCTATTTTGTGTGTCCAAATTTCATTTCGTTTTGTAATTCATAATAATTCCGCGTTTTTACCCGTATTCTATTAAATTTATCTTTGTGTATACAGGCACCAGGATACTTATGCATGAATTATTTCGAAATAACGAAAACTTTCTACGGTTGTTTTTAGACTTAATTAGTGTAAGGAAAGGTCATAATTGTGCACAAAAAATGAGTGAATTATTAAAAAAAAACCCAGGTAACTATAATAGTTCAGACAATGTTTTATATAAATTTGTTAAAAAAAAGCAAATCAATAATTAATAGATACTCACAATTAAGTGTCTCTTTGTTGAACAGTACATCTTTAATGCCTGTGCAACCTTTTAAAGTGACTTTATCTAGTATAAGTTATTTATAAGATCCAAGCAATGAGTAAGCCTGGGAGTAAGATTTATAAGCTATTTACAGTTCCTTAATCTTATTAGTCTCTTAAGAAATTTTAATAGCGCAACCAATAATCCAGTAAGCGTAATAATGCCTAACCTAGAAAATGTCATTTCCATTCAAGTTTAAGTATTCAGTAGGAATTGGTTTATTTAAATTTAAACTCTAGTCTTACTATATGTTATATTTAGCGTTTTAGTGACTCTTATGGTAAACTCAACTTAATTATTTCAATTTCAACTGCTTAATCATGTAACAGCCGCAAAAACTATTGACCGTATGAAGGGAATTATATTTTATTATTGTTTAATACATAGAATTCATAAATAGACTGTTCCAGAAAGTATAAGCACACTTTTAAAATAACAAAAAAGTCTTGTTGTTTTAGTTTTTATAATTTTATTTGGCAAATCATATTTGTATGTGTGTTTTATATGATACATAGCCAAGACTCCTAATTTTCCCTCAAACAAGACCCATTAGCTACAGCACAGTGGTACCTCCCACTATTTTGACCACTTTTGGCCAATCTTTTTTTTAATTTTTGGATGTCGTCCGCTGATTTCATGAATTTTCGAAGCTTTGCTTTGTTTAAAGCCCAAAAAGTCGCGATTGGCCGAGCCTCCGGGCAGTTCGGCGGATTCATGTCTTTCGGCACGAAACACTACTTGGCCTTAGTGCTGCCTGATCATCGGCAATAACCGCTTCTGGAGACATTCCTTAACGTATTTCTGAATGTTTATCGTTTCCGTTGTGATGTACGGACTAAATGGTTTACCACACTCGCATATTGCCTGCCAAACCATAACCTTTTTCGGTCAAAATTGCCTTCTCCGTTTCGGGGGTGTCTTTTCTTCGCTTACAGTATAGAATTGTGGTCCGGGAAGCGTTTTGTAATCTAGTTTCACATACGTTTCATCGTTCATTATTATACACCCAGAATTTCTACACAATGACGAATCGTAGAGTTTGCGGGCCCGTTGTTCCACGGACGCGACCTGTTTTGAGTTCCTTTTGGATTTTTTCTGCTTTCGGTATGTTTTTAGCCCAAGTCTTTCTTTGGCACGCATGACGTTACTCGACGAGGTCCCTAGTTTTTTCGCAACATCCCGAACGGAAGTCGCTGGTTTTCGCTTGTAGGCATCCCTGATCTTTTTATCGATATCCGGACTAACAGAACACAAAACTGAGCACTTTTTTGATGCTATGTCATTCAGAAATGTGCAAACAACGCATTTCATTATATTCAAAGTGACCGTTAAAATAAGGTGTGCTTATACTTTCCGGAACAGTCGTTATCCTATGATATTCTACATCCACTTATACTCTCTCAGAATAACGATACAATAGAAATGTCAATCTACTGCAGTGTCCCTATGGAAGATTTCCCTTTGTCACTAATGGCTGTAAGGCCTCTCGCAACAAACATAATCATTTAATATTTACTATGACAAACGCGCATCCGTTATGCAGGACTTGTTTAACCATTAATTATATTACATAGTTGCCTACAGGTGAGTTGTCATTATGATCTGATTGTCAGAATCGCACTCTTAGATGTTATTTACTCTACTTGAGAAGCGTGATTTCTTCTTTTTCTCCTTTCTTTTTGTTCCGATTGAAAGTTGAGGATATGATGTTGCAAGTATTAAGACCCAATTCTGCTCATCCACGATAAATGAGATTCGAGACTTCTTGTTGAAATATTGCATGAACTCATGTTTTACGATTTAAGCATGCTACGTGTAAATTGATATAATGAGTTTTTTTTTCGATGAAGTCCGACAATGGAAAATTAAGTCTCCCCATTGCGAATTAGAGGGAGCCGATACCAACTCCATCTCCTGCTGAGTACGGCTCTGGTGCTAGCTTAGCTCCCGTCATGAAACTTCTCCAGCAAGCTGCCACCCGTTCTTGTTCCACATCAATCAAGTTCAACTTAATTGAATATATATCCCAAGTGTTGTCGTAATTAGTCATCCAGCCATTACATAAACTAGTCCAATCCATCACTGTCGCGCACCCGAAAACGACAGAATAATATGCAACCACCTCTTGATGTAAGAAATCAAATTCCTCCAAGTTCAGCGGTTCAACAAACCGAAACAAAGAAACAATTAAAATCTAACATATCATGTACCTGGCAAGAAGTCAATCGAAATACACAAGTCTCTAACTGCCAGCCCCCAGGCCTCCGCTCCCCGCTCTCTACCAACAACTAGCGTTAAGCAAATTGAAATAAAACAAAAAATTAAACCAAACAAAGTTCTAATTTTCGATTTCCCCATTTCTCATTTTGCCTGTTCCAGAGGGCCGAGAGTGCGTAAACTGCGGTGCAACGTCGACGCCCCTCTGGCGGCGGGACGGAACCGGCCACTACCTGTGCAATGCCTGCGGACTATACTACAAGATGAACGGCCAGAATCGACCGCTCATCAAGCCGAAGCGAAGACTGGTTAGCGTAAGTATTCTAGACCGATCTTGCAAGACGTTATCTCTGGAAATTGAACTCTCTCTCTAACTCTTGCCCCGGATGGGTGCATCTACAAATTGGACGTGCGTCATTCAAATCTAACAGTGACCTCCAGTGTGACGGCGACGACCTAGAAGTGAGAGCCCTTCCGTAATTATTATGTACTACTACCGTGTTTTTGTTGCCACCCTCTCTGCGTCGTCGTCGTCGTTGCTGTCGTCTTGCTCGCCTTTTAGCTTTTTGTGTATTGTGTGTGTGTGTGGCTATTATAAGTCGAGATGGATGTAAGCTGATAAGCTCTCGCTGCTGTTGGGCCTGATGTTTGTTGCAAAGAAACAGAACACGGAGTACGTTAGTACAGGAACTAACCATCGCACTCACAAAAGCAAATTAGAAAACAGAGAAAACCGTTTGTTCAGTTTCCCAGAAAGTCAACCCAGAGGCCGACCGAATCGTCGTTGGCGCCAATTGTGCATGGGGTGCAACGGGCGAGGGTGGACGCGGATGCAGTAGCGAAAGTCCTAAATAGGACACAGAAAAAGCGCGTTCCATTGTTACACTTTGGAGCACCGGGTATTATTGCCGGAACCTTAATTATAATCGGAGCTCTTGGGGTAGTTTCCACAACTATCGGATTGTTGTGCTCCCAAAGGTGCGATGGTCATGTTTGTAGAGATGACAACCTGGCAGTTGACGAAGGTTTGGTTTGTATTATACGTATGAACAGCTGTGAGTGTTCCCGTGGTTTGATCGAAAGCTGCAATTGTGAAGGGGTTGGAGCATACCCGAGCAAAGGTTTCTACCAAATTGATAACAAGTTCTAATGACAGATTATCAGTGTTTGATAACAAAATATGAATAAACAGCCAAAATAACAAAAGAGACAACAAAATTAGATTCGTTGGATATCACAATATTAACTCATTTTATTATTATCATAGAGTTCATTTTAACAACAACTTTTGCGATTTGAACAAATTTCTTGAGATAATTTCTGAATTAAGCTATTAACATGATATCAAATTCATACACCAATAATCTGCGGTAAAGGGTGATACGGTCAAAATTTCTTGGTCAAGTGGCAAAAACGCGTGTAAATCGGTGAAACTCGTTTATTTAAAAAATCAAATTAAATTTCTTTTTCAAGTTCAATTAGTATAAAATTCAGGAAAAATATTCAGTTAGGCTTCCGCTTTTCCAAATCCGAATTGCTGGCCTTACGCTTGACCCCGCCATCAGATTTTGTACAGCCACCTTGTCCACCTTCTTCGCCAGTTTGCCTTGAACTGCTGCTCGTCCTTAGCAGTTTTTTTGGTCTCCTTTAGGTTCCGCTTGACAACAGCCCAGTATTTCTGAATTGGGCGGAGCTCTGGGCGTGTTGGGAGGGTTCTGTCCTTGGGAACCACCTGCACGTTGTTGGTGGCGTACCACTCCATGGCCTTTTACCGTAATAGCAAGATGCCAAATCCGGCCAAAACAGTACGGAACAACCGTGTTTCTTCAGGAAAGGCAGCAGACGTTTATTCAAACACTCTTTCACGTAAATTTCTTGGTTGACAGTCCCGGAAGCATGAAAATGCTGCTTTTCAAGTCACAGGTACAGATGGCTTGCCAAACCAGATATTTCTTTGCGAACTTTGACAGTTTCGTGTGCTTGAAAATATCTGCTACCTTTCCCTTCCTTTTGCCTGTATAAAACTCCTGTCCCGGAAGCTGCTTGTAGTCGGCTTCGACGTAGGTTTCGGTCGTCCATTACCACGCAGTCAAACTTCGTCAGTATCGTCGTGTACAGCCTCCGGATCGCGCTTTGGCCGCCGTAGTTTGTTTATCATCGCGATTTGGAGTCACTACCTTCTTGTAAGTCGATAGTCCGGCTCGTTTTTTGGCTCGATGCACGGTTGTAGACGATACACCCAGCTTATTTGCGGCATCTCGGAGAGATAGGTTAGTTTCGCTTGAAACTACCGGCAACTCTCTTGTCGTCTCAGCGGCTTCCGGTTTTCGATTTCCTCGATCCAGACTTCCTGGCTGTCGACAAACGTTCCCCAAACACTTTAATTACATTTGTAACGGTTGATTTGGCAACTTTTAGCGATTTTGCCAACTTTGCGTGCGAGTAGCTCGGATTTTCACGATGCGCGAGCAAAATTCTGATACGCTGCTCTTCTTGCTTGGACGGCATTTTGACAACTGAAGAGGAATTCCAAAAATCAAAATAGAGCAACATTCTGACCACACACACACCTTCAAAATGAGGGGTGTTCAGGTTTTTAAAATGCAAAATTGAAAGAAATACGTCAAGTTGATATTGACCAAATTTTGACCGTATCGCTCCTTTACACTGAAGTTTTTTTTACGGCGGTTATGGTACCGCGTGAAAAACCGCGTGAAAAACCGCGTTATTTCAAAAAACGAATGGTAAAAAACAATCGACGCTGAAAAGTCAAGATAATAAAATTATATTTCATATCTCATATTGAGAGGATGTGGTCAAAAAACTGTATTGGTGGTGGAAAAACGTGGTTCCAGTAACATTGGCCACCGGGAATCTGCTGACAAATCGATAGAGGTTGTTAATTCAATGTGTGAGCAAAGGAACCAGAGTAACTATTTAGAAGAAAAATTAGCAATGTCCATTTAATTCCCAACTACCTGCTTATTCGCACGACAGACTTCTTCGTGTCTCGTACTAATAACGACTCGTTTAGTACCGTACTAATAACTCGATCAGATTAGTACGAGACACTGAAGAAGTCTGCACATTGTAGACGAAATACGCGTATCTGTCGAAGATAAGCAAAGGTAGTTGGAATTAAATGGAGATTACTAATTTTTCTTCTAAATTATAGTTACAAGTATTCCACTAAACAGCTTAAACCCTCTAGGATTCGTCCAGAGTAGTTATAGAGAGTTTTTGTCTTCGGCAGAAATTTCTCAGTGTGTCATATGTCGTCGTCTTTTGACATTATCATATTAGTTCCAAGCATCATGCCACAGAGATGGCGGCATCGCAGTCTATCTTTTTCTATAATCTAAGCGTTACCAGAGATTTGCCGTCTTCGGCAAAGTTTCTCAGTATGTATGTTGTTTGTCGTCGTTGGATTTTGTTATATTAGTTCCACATTATGTATACTGTAGAGATGGCGATGCAGATTATCTTTTCCAAATGAAGTGCTAGAGAGTTACCGTCCGTGGCAAAATTTCTCAGTATGTCATTCGTCGTCTTTTGACACTGTCATATTAGTTCTAATTTATGCCGCAAATATGGCAGCGCCATCTCTGAGGTACGATCTGGATCTAACGTGATTATTTTGAATGCCTTTATTATATACAATTAACATCTTTACTATAGACAGCATCTTCCTAGAGCTCGATTTGGCTATTTAGATGGCGGCGCAATTTGAAACTAATCTGATAACGTCAAGTGACTATATTTTACATTCTCCAACAACTTTACTGAGAACGGCAACTCTCTAAAGCTTCATTTGAAAAGATATTTTACTACGCGGTCCGTTATTTCAAAAACGACGTAAGAAAACCGCTTTATTTAAAAAAAAAACAACGTAAAAATAGTCAAGTCACAAAATACGTGGAAAAAATTTGATTGTTAGTGTTGATTGTACATTTCCCAATTTAGCCTCTGAACAATACTTTTTAGAACAAGAAAAATTGTTGTTTACAGTTTATTATATGTACTGATGTAATGATACTGATCGTGGATTTTGGTAGAAATCCAGCAATATGGGTATCCAACTTCTTAAAATTTCTTCAGCAGATTGACTTTTCTTGTTTTGGGTCCATCGGATGTATGATACTTCAAGTGGCCAGTCCGGAGGAGGTTCCCCAAGGGTCCGTGGCTGGTCATAGGCATTTTTCAATGGAACCATAACAATATGTGTATCGAACTGCTTGAAATTTTCTCAAGCGTTTGTTCCTTGTAATCCTGAGTTCACCAGACAAGTAGGCCTTGGAGTGACCGTTTGTCCCTGAACCGGTCATTCCGAAACAGGTTCCCGTGAGGCCTGGAGTAGTCAAAAACATTTTCTGAAGTAAACCCTGACGATATGGGTATCAAAATTCGTGAAATTTCTTCAGTAGGATGTTTGTCAATTTTTTGTGATCATTTGATGATTTGTCCCTGAACCAGCCATTCCGGAACAGGTTCTCGTGAGGCCTCGAGTGGCCATAAACATTTTCTGAAGTAAACCCTTGCTATATGGGTATCATAATTCATGAATTTTCTTCAGTAGGTTATTTGTCAACGTTTCGTGAGCATTTGATGATTTGTCCCCGGACTGAATATTCCGGAACAGGCTCCCGTGGGGCTTTGAATGACCAGAAAAATTCTGGCAATATGGGTATTAAAATTCATTAAATTTCGTCAGTAGGATATTTGTCAACGTTTTAAGGCCATTTGATTATTTGTTCCTGGAATGTTTATTTCGGAACAGGTTCATGTGAGGCCTTGAGTGGCCATAAACATATTCAGAAGGAAGCACTGGCAATATGAGTATCAAAATTCATGACTTTTTTTCAGTAGGATATTTCTCAACGTTTTGTGACCATCTTATGATTTGTCCTTGAGCGGTCATTCCGGAACAGGTTCCCGTATGGCTTCGATTGGCCATAAACATTTTTAGAAGAAAGCTCTGGCAATATGGGTATCAAAATTTATGAAATTTCTTAAGTAGGATATTCTCAACGTTTTATGGACATCTGACGACTTATCAACGTAACGGTCATCCTAGTACAGTTTCCCGTATGCCAGACATTGCCAAGGTTTCCTTTTAAATTTGTTCATGGCCACTCGAGGCTTCACGGGAATCTGATCCGGAATGGCCGGTCCGAAGACAAATCATCAAATGCCCCCAAAACGTTGAGAAATATCTTACTGACGAAATTTCATGAATTTTGATACCCACACTGCTAGGGTTTCCTTCTAAATTTGTTCACGGCCGTTCGAGGCCCCACGAATACTTGTTCCGGAAACCTGGTTTGTGGACAAATATCCTACTGAAGAAATTTCATGAATTTTGATACCCATATTGCCGAGGTTTTATTTTGAAAATGTTTATGGCCACTCAGAGGCCCACCGGAACCTGTTCCGGAATAACCATTCTGAGAACACGTCATAAAAAGGCCATAAAATGTTGACAGATATCTTACTGAAGAAATTTCCTGAATGTTGATACCCATTTTGCTGGGGTTTCCTTCCATATATGTTCGTCGCCACTTAGGCCTTCTGGGAACCTGTTCCGGAATAACCGGTCCTGGGACAAGTTGGCATATTGAGGTATATGGAATAGAAATGTATTTTAAGGAATTATTCCAAAGGTTTTGACAGTCTTTTCCAGAAATTCACTTGATGTTCCAAAATAGTGTCTCCGTACCGAACCCAGGAAACCCGGATTTAGGGGAACCAAATGAATCCCAACGGACGTTGCTGCCAATTTTCATAAAGCAGATGAGTTTCTAAATCTAACGGTGAAAACAGAACAAAAATCGGCCAATATTTGCCAGAGTGACAACCATTTGAATTTGGTGGGTACCGGGTACCCTGTCGGCCCGATTTACGGGTGTTTTATTTTGTTGGGCACACAACTGCTACGTTGGCGTTCAAATGGCTATACAATCCAGAGCTGGAGAGATAGGTTAGTATTTGAAATTTTGACAAACAATCCAATTTTGTATATTGTATTTGTGTTTTTTTACCTTATTTGAAGAAATACCGAAGACGGTACCT